>JAGKTI010006125.1:0-14986 GCA_018397915.1 Birgus latro | reverse complement strand
GTAGTGAAATGGCAGGGGACAGAGTGACATGGAGGCGATTTGTTTGTGGCCACCCCGTTCGGGATTGAGGCGTCTGGTAATAGATAGATAGATAGACTTAAAATACACCATCACAACCTGTTCCTTACAATTGATACTGTTATTTCAAGCAGACTAGCAAATTAATTGTATAAGTAGCAGTGTAACTAAACAGACAGTCTGTAAGTTACTGTGGATGCAGTAAGAAAAAACGACATCAATAAAGGTGACTTTTAATAAAGATTTCTTGTGAAGGATTGATAGAGGATTGCCATCTCTTTAGTGCCGCATTTGCTTTGACTAGGCCTAAGATTGCCACATCTCCATCTTTGATGCTAAACTGTAGCAAGAGATTAACATTAGAATATGGTCCTAGTCAGAAAGAAACAGCTGTGGAAAAATTTAACATTAGAGATTTATTATTGTCTTTTTTTGTCATTCTGATAGTGAGCTTTGTGAAATAAGCTGCATAATGTTGAAAATAGTCAAGTTAATGTGAACAAACTATAATTTTTATATAGTACTGATTATTTTTTACACTAGTTTTCAATCCAGTTAAAGTCTACCCAATCTCGATATATCTGTAAGCCGTGCCCCCTTCCCCCAGCGCCTAACAGTTATCGTACAGTTTATCGGCTCCGTTATCAGTTATCATACGACTTATCAGCTCCATGGTAAGACAGTAAGTGATACAGCCGAGTCAGCCAGACAGAAATGTCAAGATTGGATAGCCTTTAAGATATTATGTATCTGACTAGGATTTGACCCTTGGTCTTTTGGTGATAAATCTGAAGCTTTTTTGTGTGAGTTAACCTATTTGGACCCTTCTGCCCTGGTGAATGGTGCCTGTTTAACCAGATTTAGTTGTACTCCACTGTCCTTCACCCTTCGAATTAGTTGACACATGGTATTCTTCTTCTTTCTTACTACCTCCGCATTTTATTCATATGCAAAAAGCTCTCGTACTGAAGGGATAAATGAAGGCTATATCCTCCAGTTTGTAATGACTCTTCTAAGCTGAATAAAATTGTCTGGTGGTGGCAAGAATGGTAAGTGTAACTAAAAGGAGTGTGGATGCAAGGTAGCTCCACAGTCATCACATGTTTCAAGTAGCCTCACACCCTGGCAGGGAGGGGGATGGCGACAGGGTAATTATATTTGGGCACATCCATCTTGTATGATTCATGTCTCCAAAGAAAGCTGTATTTAGATCTTAATGATGATGATGATGATATCACCATTGAGATCTCTTTACTGTAGTTATGGCATGAAAAGTGTGAACATTCTGTAAATACCAAATGTTTTCTGCCTGATTATTTTTCTGTGTCAGTTTTTAAGCATACTCTGCAGTGATCATCACCACATCAGCAGTTTAGTGTCTCTCTCATCCTTCATCTTTTAGTTGTGTTCCTATATTTTTTGGTGACTGTGTGTCAGGTCTGTGGAAGTAGAAGGGTGCACTTATTGAACAGTGAATCCAAATTAAAATTCTGAGAGAGAAAAGGAAACTTTAGTTTTTAAGTCTAATCTTGTAAACATTGGACTATCAGTCATCACTGAACTAATCACTGCCACAACACTGTATGGCCTTTGTTTCTCAGAGATGACTGAATACTTGACTTACAGCATGCCCTAATTTTACAGTGAGCATACATTTGAAAAAAAAAAAAATCATTGCATAATGATTTATCATTTATTGTGTCAATTACAACATGGGTTCAATAGGATACGTTTTTGGCCAAGGGTTATTCGCCCAAAAAAATCTAAAAACAAGTTTCTGTCTTGCCTAAACTGGTTATTTCACTTCATTGCACTTCACTTGTTGTTTACCATCATAAATAAATCTAAAAATAAGTTTCCAACTCACCTAAACTGGTAATTGCTTCCCTTCACTGCACTTCACTCGCTGTTTTAACTCCAACACCACACTTACGTTCCATCACTAACACTAACACAATAGTGATGAGTGCAAATCCCATCTTGGAACAAACAAATGACTCTAGGCATGCAAGAGAGTGATCATATGTAAAAATAATGACGTAAATCAACCAGTGAGGCTTCATATAGAACCAAAATCATCATGTAAGTGAAAATTTTATTGCTATAAAAAAAAAGGCTTAACTTTTTCATCATATAAGTGATTCCTTACATACCCAGTTCATAATAAAAAGAGGGTCTGCTGTACTTTCTTTTACTTATGGAAAAGCACTCCACTGTTGTATTTTATATTCTGCTTGCATTATTTAACCCAAGTACATTATTTTATAAGCTTGTAATGCCTCATTTTCATATCATTTGATTTTCACTTGACTAGTTTTGGAGATTGGGAAGTTCCCACAAAGCTTCAAACACCAGATACCAAGATATGTAATTTGGGTCCAGGTATCAAAAACATCCCAGGATGAATACTGTAATGTGAGTACAGTACTGTGATTGACACTTCTTCCATGCAAGCTGCTGGTGCACCTAAGATTGCTTGCTGCTTCCTCCTGTTCTGTAAAACAAGTGATCAATACTACTCTGAGATAAGTATGATGTAATGTTACTAGGGCAGGCAATTTTAGTCTGCGTAGCATTGCCCAAGAGCAGTTGTGCAGCCGTTAGTACTGTGCTATTAGTTTTTTTTTTTTTTTTAAGATGGATATCAGCATATGTGACATACAGAAACTGTAGAAAGATACTGTACTCTCTAAACAGATAGTATGGGGATGATCCTGGGTTTGTTATCAGATAATGCACATGAAAATAGTATGGAGAGAGCAATTATGTGGTGAATATTTTGCTTTTCATGAACAGCATTTGTTGTAATTTTGTATTTTATTTTATTCATACCAGTCTGCTATAACACCGAAGTGAAGTGAAGTGACTGATATTGTTTACAGACATGCTTTCAGTGGTAAGCAGAACAATGGGCTCACAGCTTACAAAAATTGCACAAGAGTGACTCTAGCTCCTGATAATGATAGCATTTACATATATCCATTTGCATTAACCCTTTCACAGTGATGACATATTAGTTAAGTTTATTCTTACTATTTCCAATCAGTTTATTTAGCTTAAAAAAAAAAAAAGTGAAGGGGTTAATGAGTGCAGTATCTAACACCTTCAGTTTGAAACATCAAGTATAGTTAGTTATCTTGGAGATAGCAAAATAAAACAAAAAATACATAATTGGAGTGAAGGAGCTAAATGACTGTTGAATACAATAGAGTACAGTGTTTACATCTTTCCCTTGTCCATGTAACAGAAGTTGCTATGTCGTTATGCCTTCCCTGAGTGTCAGCTGAAAAATGGGTACCAGGTGGGTCTGCCACTGTGTCGCCAGGACTGTGTTGCTGTCAGAAGGCTCTTCTGTGTCAATGAGTGGCTCCTCATTGAACAGAACAAACAGGTGGGTGGCAAAATGCTAGTTGCCAGTTCCCCCTTTGAATTGTAGGGGTCTGAGGCTGTTGTCATAGACCAGTACCTTTAAGGTTAGATGGCTAGCATATTTCCTTTGATGGCATTACATTATTGATAAACAATTAATCACCTTTTGAAGATTTAGCCTGTGCATATCGCCAGACACTCAGTCTGGAGTACTTTAACCACCTGGCTACAGCTCAGCTGGGTTGTCCAAGTTGCTAAAATTATCATTTCCAAGGATTGCTGTACTCTGTTCACATAACTTGGCTTCAGATTGGCATCTGCCCATTCTGAATGCTGAGCTGCAGCAAGAAATTAACACAAGAATATGATTATTGTCATGAAATGCTGTGGTGTAGATCTGTACCATAAATGAACTTTGGGAAATAAGCTGCAAAATTGTGAATATACCCTTTAAGTTAAGATGGATGAACTATAGTTTGGTGGGTAGTCAAAACTTCCTTATTATGACTCATCTCAGAGACATAGTTTAGAAACTGAATAAGAAGAAAATTCGGTGATTAATTGTGTAGTACACTGCTGGTTACTTCATCATTCGGTCATACATCAGTCATAATGTTCCAGTTATCAGGATCATAAAAGTAAAGGTACAGTTTTTTTTTTTTTTTTTTAATGCAAGGAAGAAGGAACCAAAGGCCAGGGCCTGCATACTGTTCCTTCCAAGAAAAAGTAAAAACAATACAAAAGAGAGCCAAATTCAAGATCCATTCATTTCGAGATGCCTGGACACACTGCGTTTGAAAGATTGGAGATCATAGGAAGCAGGGAATACAGACAGAGGAAGACAGTTCCAGAGTTGACCAGTTGCATAAATGAAGGACTGGGAGTAACGGTTAACTCTTGCATTAGAGAGTTGGACAGAAAAGGGATGAGAGTTTGTTGCCAGACGGGTACTACGTGCCTGTCGTAGAGGTGGAGGGATGCAAGCAGACAGTTCAGAGGAACAGTGACCATTGAAGTAGCGATAGAAGAGAGATAAAGAAGCAACAGTGCGGCGAAGAGACAAAGGTTGAAGGGAATCAGTAAGAGGAGGAGAGTTAATGAGACGAAAAGCCTTTGACTCCACCCTATTGAGAAGAACTGCATGTGGGGAGCCTCCCCACACATGAGAGTTGTACTCCATACACGGGCGAATAAAACCCGTGTACAAGGTCAGCATCTGTGCAGGGGTAAAGAAAGTTCGGAGTCGGCCCAGCACACCTAATCTCTTGGAAGCAGATTTCACAAGAGATGTAATATGTTCTTTCCAAGACAAATCCTGAGAGAATGAAACCCCTAGCATGTTCAAGGATGATGCAGGACTGAGCTGGACATTATTAAACATTAGTGGGTAATCCTGAGGAAGATTTTGTCGGGTTGATAAGTGTAAGAACTGAGTTTTTGATGCATTAAAAATAACAAGATTATTTTTACCCCAGTCAGAGATATGAGCCAAGTCAGACATTAGGTGTGCCATAGCCTCATCCCTTGTTTGCTGAAGTAACCGCTGAGATGGACGTTGCGGAAATCTAATGGAAAGGTGAAGGGTGGAATCATCAGCATATGAGTGGATAGGGTTAGATGTACAGCTTAAAAGGTCATTAATGAATAAAAGAAAGAGAGTTGGTGATAGGACAGAGCCCTGAGGAACACCACTGTTGATAGGTCTAGGAGAAGAACAATGGCCGTCTACAACAGCAGCTATAGAACGACCAGAAAGGAAGCTAGAGATGAAGGCACAGATAGAAGGACAGAAACCGTAAGAGGGCAGTTTGGAAATCAAAGACCTATGCCAGACTCGATCGAAAGCCTTTGAGATGTCAAGTGCAAAGGCAAAGCTTTCGCCAAAGTCCCGAAAGGAGGAGGCAGATACCATGAGACATTTAGTCATGGTGATCATCTGTGTAACGTAGGCCTTTGATCTGGTTACCTATCCTATGTGTTACCTTAGTTTCTTATATTATCCACCACCAATAAATGATGCATAGACACTTGAGTTAAGTGACACCGGCTGCCTGCACCGGGATCTGACTTTACAGTTAGTGATGCTAACCAATCACACATTGATGCATTTCTAAGCAGTCCCAATGTCTCATCTTAAATAGTAGATAAAGTGTTGGCCCTTTTATTGCTTCGTGCAGTGGTTGCTCATTCATGTATGTTATGGTACAAACTTTGATTTTAATACAGTAAACTCTCAATTATCTACCTTAATTCAACCAACCCCCATGCCAGATATTGCATAGTACCTCCAATTGGCTATCCATTTGGTGCCAAGCCAGATAATGTGTTATTATCCATCGTGACCCTTTATCCTAAAAATTTTCCTACAGTTTTACCCTTGAGTAAAAGATTAGAATTAATCATAAAATACAATACAGTACTGATACAGTACAGCAGTAATACAGCACATAATAAAATCATAATCACACTGTACTCACCTAATGTTGGCATTGATGGAAGGTAGATATGCACAGATACATCCCCATTATACAGTAGTCAGAGCACTAGGGCACAGAGCACCGAGAGGCCATGAGGTTAGTCCAAACCTTCAGCAGTTAGTGAGGCATTGGAGGCCACAGACTAAGTCACAGCTCTAGGGTTTAACCACCACGTTGGTCACAAGTGCAGAGCGTACAGATACGTCCTCACTGTACAGCGTCCATGGGAGAGACTGAGAGAGCAACAGTAAGCCTGGCATGGCAGATGGGCCACTTCTGCAAATGTATTATGATTGGCTGGTGCACGTTGCGGGGTCTGCCCGCAAGCCAACTGGATCCCGTGTCTAAGCCAGTGGGCCAATTGCGTCCTGTTTCTGAGCCAGATGTTGCATAATTTTGCTGGGAATGCTGGTGATAGGGAGAGCTGGAGCTTCTGTTTCACTAGCTACCTAACCATCCCCCTTTGCTGACCTTTTCAGTGTGACAGTAACATGGAGAGTACACCAGCATACTCTCCCAAACATTTCCTCTAACTATCCTATGCACTACACCACATGCGCTTTACACATCACACAACGTATCCCACTACGTTACAGGGGTTGACGCCAGCAAGGGCATGTGGCCAGAAAACTTTGCCCCTGCTACCTAGTGGCGGACTTTTGGGGGGAGGCGTGACGGGGGTTCCACCAGTGTAGGTCATGGGTCCGGGGCGAGATGAGGCTTGAACATGTGCTAGAGGGTACAGGGCATTGCAGTTCCCAGGCTGCCGCTTCCGCCCAATAGAGAGAGGCCCGAACCTGGGAGTAGTGCCCCAGGAGGCTGCCCTATCAGTGGATGTATAATGGCGGGGCAGTTGCAGTGCCAAGGCACGCTTGGAGGGTGTCCCTGCAGCTGCCCTGGCAGGGTGCCCCGAGGCCACTACCACGGCCACTGGTAAGCTGGTGGGCTAGGGGTTCCAGATCCATTGCCTGGACCTAGGACTGTGCATTGGGTGGGGCCTGTGGAATGTTTACCCCCCCTTTATCTTACCGACTATGACTTACAAATATAAGAAACAAATCAAGCCTGAGGACAGTAAATCACCCAGGGGGTTCAGAGTGGGTTCGTGGAATGTGGGAAGTTTGAGGGGAAGAGCGGAGGAAGTCGTTGAGGCATTCAGTAGGAGGTGGGTGGATGTGGCATGTTTGCAGGAAGTCCGGTACAGGGGTGGATCAGCCAGAAAGATTGTTGGGAAGGATTGCTACCATAAGTTGTTTTGGCAGGGGGGAACTGACGGATATGGGGATGTGGGGGTGCTGGTTGCGGAGAAATTTGTGGAAGCCCGGTACAGGGGTGGATCAGCCAGAAAGATTGTTAGGAAGGATTGCTACTATAAGTTGTTTTGGCGGGGGAGAACTGACGGATATGGGGATGTGGGGGTGCTGGTTGCGGAGAAATGGGTGGAATATGTTATGAATGTTATGAGAGTAAGTGATAGGATATTAGTAGTGAAAATTTTGATCGGTAGGAAAATGATTGCAATTATATCGGCATATGCTCCACAGGCAGGATTGGATGACGCAGAGAAGGATAGGTTTTGGGGTGATTAAATACATGTAGTAGATGGTTTGGGCGATGATGAGGTAGTGGTTCTGGGAGAGGATTTAAATGGTCATGTGGGTGAAGCAGCTCAAGGTTATGAAGAAGTCCATGGGGGATGTGCTTATGGTGTGAGGAATGCGGAAGGGGAAAGAATACTCGAGTTTGGGGAGGCTATGGACATGATTGTGTGCAACACACATTTTAGAAAAAGAATGAGTCGGTTGATTACGTACGAGTCCGGGGGAAATAGCAGTCAGATAGATTATTTTCTGGTCAGGAGGGTTGATAGGAGGTTAGTGAGGGATGTTAAAGTTATAGGAAGCGAGGAGTGTGTGCAGCAGCACAAACTGTTGATTTGTGACATGGTGCTTAAAGAATGAGTGATGAGAAGGAGGACATATGTACCTAGGGGGAAAATATGGAAGCTGAGAAACCAGTCAGTAAGGGATGCCTTTTATAGTGAGATGAGGAGAGTGGTGGCTGAACAGGGAGCCGTAGATAGAGGTGTTAATGAACAGTATAGAGCCCTTAAGAACAACCTCTTGAGAGTTACCGATGCAATATGTGGTTGGACAAGAGGCCTACCAAGACATAAAGTGACTTGGTGGTGGGATGAGTGTGTAGAAGCTGCAGTTAAGGAGAAAAGAAGGCTTTTCCAGGAATGGAAGAAGGGTGGTAACTGAGAGGAGTACTCGGCTGCCAAGCGTAGGGCTAGAAGAGAGGTATACAGGGCGAAGTCTGAGTCACAGAGACTTTTACTCGATAATCTAAATCATGGGGAAAGGAAAAATACGATTTTTAGGGTGGCAAATCAGGTGAAGAGGGATAATCGGGATATTGTAGGTGAGCAGTGTGTGAAGAATGATGAAGGAAGGGTAGTGGTGAACAGTGAGAATATTAAAGATGCATAGAGAAAGCATTATAGCCGGTTGTTGAATGAGGAGTTTAACTGAGATAGGGAAGGTTTGGAGCCAGCAGATCCAGTGCTTGGTCCTTGTCCTTTGATTGATGCTGCTACTGTGAGTGAGGCAATAGGCAGGATGCGAGTGGGGAAGGCGGCAGGTGTGTCTTGGTTGACTGCCAAAATGTTGAAGGCCTCAGGAGATACTGGGGTGAGGTTAGTCACCGACCTGATAAATATGATTATATATGAGTGTGTTGTCCCAGATGATTGGCTGAGGAGTGTAATTGTAAATGTGTACAAAGGGAAGGGTGATGCCATGGAAAGGGGAAATTACAGAGGTATAAAGCTCTTAGATCACATAATGAAAGTAATGGAGAGAGTTCTAGAAGGTATGACTAGAGAAAGAGTGAATATTGATGAGATGCAGTTTGGGTTTATGCCAGGCAGGGGGACCACTGATGCCATATTCATTGTTCGACAGCTTCAGGAAAAATATATTGGAAAGAAAAGGGAATTGTATTTTGTTTTTGTTGGTTTGGAAAAGGCCTTTGACAGAGTCCCTAGAGAGGTGGTGAAGTGGGCAATGAGAAAGCTAGGGTTGGAAGAGTGGCTGGTTAGGGTGGTTATGGCCATGTACGTGGTGCTCGCACCCAGGTAAGAGTGAATGGAGTTTTGAGTGATGAGTTTTCCATGAATGTTGGTATGCATCAGGGTCAGTTTTGAGTCCCTTGTTGTTTATCATGGTACTTGAAGCCCTCTCACGTGACTTCAGAGATGGACTTCTGTGGGAGATGTTGTATGCTGATAATTTGGTGTTGATTGCAGAGAATGAAAAGGAGGCGGAGGAAAGATTTAAGAAGTGGAGAGATGGTATGGGGCACAAGGGCTTAAGGGTAAATGCAGATAAAACAAAAGTGATAATATCTAAGGTTGGTGGCAGTACAATCAGAGGAGAGGGAGAGTGGCCATGTGCAGTTTGCCACAAAGGTGTGGGAAGTAATTCCATCTTGTGCAGTGTTTGTGATAAATGGGTGCACAAGAAATGTAGTGGTATTAGAGGTAGACTGCGAGATAATGCTGATTTTATGTGTGCGGCATGTCGGGGAGAGCAGGTGGAGATTGTCAGGCTTGAAAGGATTGAACTTGCAGGTGAGTCTCTTGAGTGTGTGGAAGAGTTTTGTTATTTGGGAGACATGTTATGGGCCAGAGGTGGGGCTGGAGTTAGCTCGGTTGCTAGGGTGAGAAGTGGTTGGAAGAAGTTCAGGGAGCTGTTGCCTCTCCTGACATTGAGAGGACTCTCCTTATGTGCTAAGTGGTTTTATGTATATAGCATGTGTTTGGAGTGTGATGCTGTATGGTAGTGAGACCTGGGCAGTAAAGGAAGAGGATATTTGTAAGCTTAAACATGCAGAAATGACAATGATTAGGTGGATGTGCAGTGCGTCCCTGTGTTCAAGGCCTGGGGGGGCTGGGTTTACGATGGAAGAGCTGAGAGGTAGGATGGGACTGGAGTATATTGGTGTTGTGATGAGGAGAGATAGACTGAGGTGGTCTGGACATGTGGAGAGGATAGGGGATGATAATTGGGTGCAGAGGGTGAGAAGTGTTAATATTAGGGGAGGGGTAGACCGAGAAAGACATGGGATGAGGTCATTAAGTGTGACCTAAGGGTTAAGGGACTGAACAGGGAGGCTGCCAAAGATCGATCAGCATGGAGAGCCGCCATTAGGTGACCAAGGCTGACGCATGGAAGCATGTTGGAGCCTTCAAAAATGAAACGAACAAGCCAAGCAAAAAGCACCAGATATTTCAAAGACAGGTAATTGAGAGTTTACTGTACAGAAAATCTGATAATAACTGGCACCTTCCCCCAGACAAATGGTCCCTGCACCTGCAGTTTGAGTACTTGATTTGTCTGTCAACCATTTGCAATGCCCTAGAAATCATTAGATATTATAATTTTCTGGCCTAAAGTGTGTATTGGGATGATTTTTACTAGCACTCACAGCAACACAAATAGGTTTCTCATTTTTCATGATATAACACAGTTCTCTTACTGACATGAAGCATGCACTTCACTGCCATATATGATATACCCTCTACACACTTATCAAGCATATTCATCTTCTCTAAAGTCATAATTTTCGTCTGACACTTAACAGGTGCTGCCAGCACCACACATAGCTGCATTCATAGGACTCTTAGCAAAAATTACAGTAGCATGGGCATACAAGCACAAAAATTGGACCCAAGTCAGAGGTGGCAATCGTAGCTACTGTATTAATTGTGTAACTAGAGCAAGAGGAGCTGAAAAGCAGGGATGAGGGAAGACTGTATGTCAAGTGGGAACAGAGCATCTTGAGGGAACCTGCACTGAATGAGTGTGAATCATTACTTTTCCTGATGCTTTGGAAGGCCGCCCAGCAGTACAAATGGCTCAGTTGAAGATTCTTGGGGGTTAACGTCAGTTACCGAAGCCACAAGTGTTGAACCTACGAATGTTAAGGACCCACTGTACTTTTTATGTATGTGCTCATAGACACTGATTTGACCTGCAGAGCAGTATAAATTTTGCTGGGAATAAATTTTTCATCCATCCATCATCCAATCCTATGTTGCCGCATGAGAGGCGTAGGATATCGGGGCAAGGCAAGTTGGCCCTGACATTTAAGATGAGAGTGAATAAATATTTCATACGGACCTTATTTTGTTTGTAGTTACACCAAACCAGTATTTAATTGCTTAATTATTTACTGTGATGTACAGTACATGTGGTCCCCAGTTTTACGTGTGGTTGACTTACAAATTTTCGACTTTATGAATTTGTAATTTTAGTCTGTCTATCTGGCCGACGCCCTAATCCCACAAAGGGTGGCCGCAGAAAAAACGCCTCCAAGTCGCTCTGTCACCCACCATTTGCCTACTCTCCCCCCAGCTCACTCCCCCCTCCCTCATATATCTTTCAACTCCATCCCTCTACCTCATCCTCGGTCTTCCCCTCCCTCTTCCTCCATCCACCTCACCTACATACACCCTCTTAGTTAGTCTTTCATTCTCCATTCTCTCCACATGTCCAAACCACCTAAGTGTATTTCTCATAATCTTCTCAACCACATCCACATCCACCCCACATCATTCCTTCACTTCTTCATTTGTCAACCTGTCCCTCCATGTCACTCCACATGCTCCTCTCAAGTAACTCATTTCCACTGCTCTCACTCTTGACTTGTTCCCCTCTAGTAAGGTCCATGCCTCGCTTTCATACGTCAGGGTAGGATCACAATACTATCATGCAGTGACTTCTTGACTTCCATACTCACCTCCCTATTTCTCATCACTGCTTTCAGTGAACCAACAACCTTCATTCCCTGCTGTGCCCTTTCAAGCACTTCATCCCTAAAACTTCCATCCTTACTCATCACACTACCCAAGTATTTGAATGCACTCACATTCTCCATGTCCTCACCATCCAACCTCACTGTGCATTCTGTGACTTCATTCCTCTCAAACACCATAACTTTACTCTTGTTTACATTGACTTTCAGATTCCTCTTCTTACACACTGTCCCAGATTCATTCACCAAACCTTGCAACTCCCATTCATTTTCACTCAACAATACTGTATCGTCAGCAAAAAACAACACTGGAATCTTCCACATCTCACCCTCATTCATTAGAGCCACCCCCACAACAACTGCCCTACCTTGCACCTCCTTTACAACCCCATCCATGTATGTATTAAACAGCCATGGAGACATCACACAACCCTGTTTCAGTCCCACATTCAGATCAAAGAACTCACTCAGCTCACCATCCACTCGCACAGTAGCCCTAGCTCCTTCGTACGTACTCTTCACAGCACTCAGCAATTTCCGCTCCACTCCATATATTCTTAATACCTTCCACATACCTTGCCTATCTATTCTGTCACAAGCTTTCTCCAAGTCCTTGAAGGCAGCATACACTTTCTTTCCCTTCTCTAGATACTTCTCCACTAAACATCTTAGAACAAATATCTGATCTACACACCCTTTTCCCTTCCTAAATCCCCCTTGTTCTTCTCCAACTAGCTCCTCTGTTATATGCCTAACCCTATCAATAAGTATTCTTCCATATATTTTTCCAGTCACACAAAAAAGGCAAATACCCCTATGGTTACCATGTACTTCCCTCTCCCCTTTTCTGTTGTATAAAGGAGCAGTTATACCAGATATCCAGTCCTCTGGAACCCTTCCCTCTTCCCAAGCCAATCTACACAGCTTCCATATCCACTCCACAACAGTCTCACCCCCATACTTCAGCATTCCACCACACTCCATCAATTCCTGGGGCCTTTCCCATCTTGATCTTCTTCATTGCCTCCACTACTTCCACCCTACTGATCTCTTCCTCCCTCCTCTGACCTCTTCTTCTCCCAGCCATTCCCCAACCACATATACTCGCACTGCTCTCACTCTCTACATTCAAAAAATCCTCAAAGTGCTCCTTCCATCTCCTCAATTTCTCTCTTCTCCACCAGCAGTCTGTTATTCCCATCTTTCACTCCCCTACTATATCCCCTTTTACACTGTCTTACTTTCTTTACCTCTTTCCAAAACAATTTCTTACTCTCCCTCCATTTTACACTCAGATTCTTCCCAAACTCTTCATTCACTTTCTTCTTACTCTCCTTCATCAATCTCTTCACCTCCCTTCTCCACCTAACATATACCTCTCTCTTCTCTCTTTCATCTTCACCCCTACCTCTGCTTGCTAGCCATTCACTATATGCTTTCTTCTTTTGTTCCACAGCTCGTTTCACCTCATCATTCCACCATGCTGTCCCTTGCCCACTCCTGCATCTCCTCCTCACTCCACAAACCATCTCACATGCTGTGCTTATCTCTTCTGTGGAAATCTTATATACATCTTCCATCCCTTCCATCTGCTCTAACTCATACCTTCCCAGTCTTTCTTCCACTGTGCTCTTATACTCTGCCATTTTCTCACTATCTTGCAACTTCTCCACTCTTCTCACAGGAGCTATTTCTTCCTGTCTTTCCCTTCCTCTCTTTACCCACTTTCTTTGCAGCCTTACCTTGGCCATCACTAAGTGATGGTCTGAGATTCCATTCCCCCACCCTCTCCACACTCTTGCATCCAACACTTGTCTTCTCATTTCCTCATCCACACACATGTAATCTATAATTGCCTTGCATTCAACAAGTTCACCGTCCATTCTCCTCATGACTCTCCATGCATACCTGTGGATCATCTTATGCCGAAAGTAGGTGTTGGCTATTGCCAACCCCATACCGGCACAGATGTCCACCATAGCACTACCATTCTCATCCATTCAAAAAATTACTTGAGATGTTCAACATGTTATTATAAAACAAGCTTTGTGTTAATGATTTTGCCCAATTGTAGGCTAATGTAAGTATTCTAAGCACATTCAAAAGGCTTGTTAGGCATGGCTAGGCTGTGATATTCGGTTGGTTAGGTGTATTAAATGCATTTTAGACTTATGAAAAATTCCACTCATGAACAGTTTCTTGGAACATAACCCGATCATAAGTTGGGGACCACCTGTACTGTACTATGAATTACTGCCTAGTTTACATCAGTGTGTGTGCTTTTCAGTGTAACAGAGCAGTGCATTTGGAATTTGGTGATTGCTGGGAAGAGTAAAGAATTTAATTTGATAGTGGTAAGTGAAATTACAGTGATTATTGAATAGCAGGTTGTTGTATACCTGTACTTACCAAAGGAAAATTGTATTAATCTTGGTTACCGTAATGATTTCTTTTTGCTTTATCCTCAGGAAAACCGGGTGTTCAAATCACGCAGTCATTTTCGCCTCCCCGATTGTGCAATCCTGAAAAACCACACAGAGGATGGAACCCGTGTATGCTCTCACATAGGACTCACAGCTATTGATGAAGAACAAGTTACATGTGAGAATTTATATTTGCAGCAGGTTTTTAATGTCTTTTTTTTTTTTTTTTTTTCCCCACATGTACAGTGTAGTGTTCACAGTGTTGATCCATTGAAACTATATGTAACTTCATCATAATTCCATGTTAGCTCCTAAGAGTAAGTACGTTATCAGCAAATATAACTTATCAGAATAAAAGAGTTTGTATGTTGTTTTGGAGTACTGTAATGTATAAGTAGATATACAGTACAGAGGTAAACTGCAAATGAAAATTCAGTTCCATAGCGCAGATCTGCAGTTTTAAAAAAATTGCCTTCCACAACCACAGATTCACAAAATTCTTGAAATTTGCAGTTGTGCAAATGCAAAAACACAGTTGCAAACTATTTTCATCCCTTTCAGCACCATGGCATCTGCTTCATATTATTGTGGATACCATTAGAAGATTATAAATTTAGGATGATATTTTTCAAAGTCAGTGGGATAAAAATCATCTCTAGTTACTCATCCAGTACAATTATACCTATATTTACTCTATTCTGAATAACAGTAGGTGACTATGAAGTTTGGAAATTGTCAAAAGTAATGAATGGAATACCTGTACATAAAATTATAGTTTTAGTAAAACTAAAATATAAATTTCAATTATTATTATTAGTATATTAGACTGTTTTTACTACAAAACAAGGGTACTTAAATTCTTCACTGTTGTATGTAAAT
>JAGKTI010006124.1:28635-41929 GCA_018397915.1 Birgus latro | reverse complement strand
TATCAACCAGAAGTAAATCCTGTAGTGTGTAAGCAATATTGTGAGTCAGGGTGAATCCAGGAGTATTTTTGAGTTGATTATCTTTTCACTTCCCAAAGTACAATCATCCCTCATTTTTTGACTGCTATTGTACATGGATGAGTGTACTGTCACAGAATATATAGGTTTAATGTGTGTTTTGGGATGATTTAACCATATATGTTTTTCAGTCATCTGTACTGTTTTTTTTTTTTCTCCCAATTCTAGGCTTAGGCTTCATAGCCCATTCCCAAGGCCCAGTAGTCCTACTTACCATGCACCTCCACTTTTCACCTATTTGACACTAACACCCAAAGTCCAAATGAAATACATGCTAGGGGTGCCTGGTACTGGACTGGTGTATTAGTATTAGCGGGAGTGTTTTTACGACATGTCAGCAGGTCTTCTGGTAGATCAGTTAAGTCTGCTTTAAAGAAATTCAAATCCTTAAACTCTTCCCCGCCCCAGCTGGTATTCGAACCTGCAGGCCAACTCTCTACCAATTCAACTGCCACCTCCCCCAGGTACATATGTGGAAATACACTGAACTAGTTTATTTAATGTCTGGTGATATTTTGGAGTGCTACAAAGGGTTTTTCTCCAATCATATAATTAATTATGGTTGTGGGGGCCCAGTTAGATGGGTTTTCAGTATTCACAGTTTTTTTTTATTCGTAGTTGTGTCCATTCCCTAACACTGACTAAAAGCAATGGATGACTGTTGTGAAGGCTTGGCAATCCCTGTGTTTCAGCCTCCTAAGTAATGTTTATCAGCCAGGGATGGTTTGTCATTTTTTGAGGAAGAAATATACAAAATAGCCAGTAAAAGATGTACTCAGTATATGCAAAGTACTGTATTGTGTAACTACTGATCTCACTGTAAAAATCAAGAGGTGTCTCTTGGGCAGCATGGACAACACCCCTGGATCTAGGGCTGCCAATTTAGTGATAATGTATGAGTTAGACCAAGGGATATTTCCATTTAGCATGCTTTTTTATCCCTGTTATTACCAAGTTTTAGAAATTTTAGCTTATTTCTTGAGCAATTTTCTGGAGATTCTTTGTTTAGTGATGTGACACATTTTCAGACAAGTTTATTGCCATCTGCAAATTCGATTTGGCAGCTGTATCTGGATTCGCCCATGTGAATATTGAAGATCACATTTTTATTTATTATAAGTTGGACCATTGTCTACCACAGTGCAGTACAGTCACAATAATTTACAGTTGGGTTACATCAAGTAAGAATCAATCGCATACTGATAAATCGTAAATTGATGTCTGTTTAGCATGAGTTCATTGGGAATATATTGGAGATCCTTGGGCGATCACTCCATGTTGTTAGGAGGCGACGAACGATTGGGAGAGCAAAGCAGTAAGGCCATGAGAGAACATTGTGGTGTGGTGGGTGGGGAGCTGTGTAATTAGGCAACAGCAGAGCGATGCTGGGAGGTGGCAGGAGAGCAGTGCGGTGTTTTCAAAGTCACTGTTTTTAGTTTTTCACGCACAAGTATTCTCCACTTAATATCTCATAGTGTACTGTTTGTGTTTTGATGTGCATGTAAACATAGGGCAGCCATCATAGCTAAAATGGATGACTGTTGGCTTGCATGGTTGGCATATGTCCACACAAGATCATCATATACGTTTCGTTTTTGAAGGCTCCAACATGCTTGCATGTGTCGGCCTTAGTCACCTAATGGCGGCTCTCCACGCTGCTCGATCTCTGGCAGCCTCCCTATTCAGTCCCTTAACCCTAGTCACATTTAATGACCTCGTCCCATGTCTTTCTCGGTCCACCCCTCCCAACCCCTTCCCCAGTATTAACACTTCTCACCCTCTGCACCCAATTATCATCCCCCATCCTCTCCACATGTCCAAACCACCTCAGCCTACCTCTCCTCATCACAACACCAATACACTCCAGTCCCATCCTACCTCTCAACTCTTCTATCGTAAACCCAGCCCCCCCAGGCCTTGCACGCAGGGACGCACTGCACATCCACCTAATCATTGTCATTTCTGTACGTTTAAACCTGCGAATATCCTCTTCCTTTACTGCCCAGGTCTCACTACCATACAGCATCACACTCCTAACACATGCTGCATACAAAGACCCCTTAGCACGTAAGGAGAGTCCTCGTAATGTCAGGAGAGGCAACAGCTCCTTGAACTTCTTCCAACCAAAATTCTTGAAAGCAATTTTTGCTATAGTTAACCCAAAAGTGGGTATAAGTTTTCATCGATCGTTTTAGCAATCGATCAAGACTGAGTATTAGTTTTCATCGATCATTATGGCAATCGATCATATACCAGGTTGTGACTGTACTTATTTACCCTCCAGAGTTCAAGGACATCCTATTTGCTTTATTCTTGCTGCCACTGTCCTCTCTTGAGTTGAATAAAATTAGGAGATAGCAAGAATAAGCAAAATAAAATATCCTCTGGCTGAAAGAGTTAGTCATAATGTGTTTCTACTGCTATGTTGACTGGCTTTTTTTTCAGCTTATGAGACTTCAGACTGGAGGGCTCAAATTCAGCCTTCATATAGTCCATTCTTGCCAGGGTCCTCATCAAAGCCTACTACTATCATTAATTGAGAATGTAGAATAAACTATACTCTTTTCAGTTTAATTTGGTCTAAAATTGTCCTCCCCATCTTGAATGCAGAATTGTTAAAAAAAAATTTAAAAACTTGAAGAAGTGCCATGGAAATTACCAATAAGTTTCATGACATAAATTGCAGTAGGACTAAAATTGGGGCCTAGTTAATGTAAACATACTAAACATCCTCAGATATGAGGGGTTAATTTTAGTCATCTCATTGCAGAATTATGGAGATTGTCCAGTTCAGAAGCATGCCATCCTCCAGCAAGCAAGGGAATGCAGCTAAAGGAGTGGAGATGAAATGTTGTGGAAGGAGACTTTGGTCTTGGTGACAGTGGCATGAAGAGAAGAGTATTGGTTGACATCATACTAGTAACATCACCACCTCCCAGTCACTTTACTGCTTTACAGGCAAAATAAGGTGTTTATTATTATTTTATTTTGACCCTTTGCTCTGCCCAAAGGTGAACAAAACAGGCCACACAGATTTTTTTTCTTCTATTTTTAAGTACTGTACAGTAGCTTGGATTTCATTTCACAAATGCAGAGTGTATTACTGCATATGGTAATGGTGTTCAGCCACTTATCAGTGCAGAGATGTGTATCAGACCGTTTCAGCTAGTAACAATGATAATGATCATCATCCAATCTTGTGTTGCCCCATGAGGAGCGTAGGAGCCTGGGGCTAGGCAAGTTGGTCCTGACATTAAAGATGAGAATGATCAGCCTCACTCATCCCTGAGTGGCATTACGTGAGCAATAAACCCCAACCACCCCTTGGATATAAGCTTACACAGGCTCAATCCGACTGGAGTGCCTTAATTACCCACTAAACCACCAGGTGCCCTAATTTGGTTATATGGTTACCACCCAGCATAGTAAATGGTTTCCTGGTATACAGGAAACCATTTAGCTTGTCACTCAGTTTAGAGTCACCTGTAGACAGAAGGAAGAGGAAAGAATGAAGGAAAGAAAGACAGAAGAGGGACTGTAAAGTCATCTTTAGGCAGAAGGAAGAGGAAAGAATGAAGGAAAGAAAGAAAGAAGAGGAAGGAAGGAAGAGAGGAAATGGCAGACACCCAAAGGAGCACTACATTGAGTGAGTGAATGGTGAGCTCCCCCACCTACCACCCTTGATAATGATCCATCCATCCAACTATCAGCCAATCCAATGTTGCCCCATGAGGAGCGTAGGAGCCCGGCGTTAGGCAAGTTAGTTCTGACATTTAAGATGAGAGTGACCAGCCTCATTCATCCCTGAGTGGCATAACATGAGCATTAAACCCCAACCATCCCTTGGATATTAACCTTCACTGGCTTAATCTGACTGGAGGGCCATAATTACCCAGTAAACCACCAGGTGCCCTAATTTGGTTATATGGTTACCACTCAGCATAGTAAATGGTTTCTTGGTGTACAGGAAACCATGTGGCTTGTCACTCAGTGTAGAGCCACCCATAGGCAGAAGGAAGAGGAAAGAAAGATGGAAAAGGGTGTGTAAAGTCACCCGTAGGCAGAAGGACGAGGATATAATAATAATCCATCCATCCATCCATCATCCAATCTTATGTCGCCCCAGAAGGAGCGTAGGAACCCGGGACTAGGCAAGGTGGTCCTAACATTTAAGATGAGAGTGACCAGCCTCACTCATCCCTGAGTGGCATTATGTGAGCAATAAACCCCAACCACTCCTTGGATATAAACCTTCACCAGTTTTGATTGGAGTGCCTTAATTACCCACTAAACCACCAGGCACCAAAATAATAATAATATGACTGGGAATGTGATGAAAGGATGGAGAAAAGAGAGATTGTATAAGAGTGAGGAAGATTGGAGTTGAAGAGAGAGCAGCCTGTTAAACTGATGGAGGAAGACAGAATGATGTGGAGACAGTTCATTTGTAGCTGTCCCTTTCGAAAGTAAGGCATTTGACTATAGATAATAGATATTCTAGCTAATTCCAGTCAGGTTAGGAGAGGGGTCCTTGGGATGGAGATATTAGAAACAGTCTGTATTTAATTAGAAACAATCTTTATTTAACCCTTAAGCCTATGGATGTCTTTTATTCTAGCTTTCATCAGATTTTTTTTTTTTTTTTCTTTCAGCCTTAGGATTTCTCAAATTTTATTCCGGATAATGCAAGATACCAGTAGTTTCTTTTAGCATACAAGAGATGTTCCCAGGCTGTTGTTGGTGTTGGTGTGGTCCTAGACCTATCTGAACTTGAAACTGGTGGAGTGAAGGGTGAACCTGCCTTTTGTCTGTGGTCCACCACATCTTATTAAACCCATAAAATACAAGAGGCCTTCAATACGTTGAATAAAAATTTGGGTAGCATCATGAATACAATAATCAGAAAAGAATGACAATTGGATTCAGGAGTCAAAAAGTTAATGGGGGTTATTTGGTAGCTTAGCAGGGGGTAGCTAGTGTGACGCTTACTTTTAGGATTCGGTAATTTACCTTTTCATGACACTGAGAGTATACCAACATTTATCCTGTTTGCCCCATGTTATTCTTGCACAGATGGCTTTGTTGTTCATAACTCTTTGTATGTAACTACAGTAACTCTCAGTATTCCATCAGTGCAATGTCTGGCAGGGATCAGTATCCATCACAGTATCATGGTTATTTAAAGACAACTGACACTTTGACGTAGGAGAAACAAGCTGATCAGATTTATTGATAGCACTGGAAATTTACTTTTTCTTAAAGCAAAAAGAACTAAAAAGGTGACCTTTAACATGAGCTTGCTGTATTTGCTAGAAAATGATAACTAGTGACAGCCTTCTAAATCAGTATGAGTATCTAAATTTTTTTATTTGTACTGTATTTAATTTCTGTAAACTTCCAGGTTTGTACCTAGTAACTTCTTTAGCACTGCAGTAGTTTAGTCTTGATAACATTGAGCATCTAAAGTAAATTTGGTGATTAGGAAATGGTTTTTGGAAAAAGTTTAGCAACTTGGATATATGTACAGTCAGTCCTTGTCTAACACAGTAAATTGCTTCCACACGCCTACCGTTTTAGAGAACTTTCACATTACAGGGACTCTTGAAACCCCCTATTTCCTTCCACACCCCTGCCCAAAGTCCACTTCTTCCCCCCTTGTGGTGCTAAATTTTGTTATACTCCCCAATTTTAACCTCCTGGAAAGCATTAATATCTATCTATCTATCTGTCTGTCTGTATCTCCACTCCACCAACATGTGGTGCTCTGCAGAACATACTAGTATGCGACACTGGTTCAACCACAGCACCCATTATGTCCGCCAAACCGGTCAGTGGCTGTGAACGCTTCCCAAAGTTTTTAAAACTCTGGCGGGAGGCGAACCCACATCCACCAGCGTGCGAGACGCAAACTCTGCCACTGTACAATATGGTTCAGAAACTTATAAAAGAATATTATTACATTTAAAAGCCACTTTTTATTTACCATATGGGAAGATAAGAGGAGACACACTATGCTGGAGTTGAGGTAGAGGGGAGAACACTGGTTAAAATCCTTCAACGTCAATAGCACTTATAACACTTCTCACATCATCTTCTATGTTATCCAGGCTGGGAGGTAGATGACACCCATTGGCAAGGCACCACTCCTATGATTCATCTCATCACTGCCCACCTGGTTCAAAAAACCGTGTTAGCTTCATCAATGGCCGTGTTAGAAGCGATATTGCTTCCGGAAAATTGTACCATGTTAGACCATTTTTGTGTTAAGGAAAACCATGTTAGACGAGGATAGACTGTACTGTACTACGTAGTACAGTGCTAAACCTAGAGTAGAGAACTGAATTTCTCAGTAAAAAATTTACTATGTTTTTATTACATGTAATTTTTTCTTTTCCAGTTTGAGGAATCTGCAGGAAGAGTGATGGAGTGAAGTTATCAGATGCTGGTGGGCTAATCCAAGCTTCAGCTGAGGAATACCCGTTGAAGGCAGCAATATTACCACCACTTACCAGGTACAGTAAATATTAGAAAGTGGGCACACATTGGTATTATTCTAGTTTCAGTCATGTGTTTCATTCAGTGAGGGGAACTCATATCAGATATTGGGCTAAAGATTATTTCAGTTATTGTTTTTAGACAGCAAAATGTGCTCTACTATTTCGTTATGTTTACTGCCAGAAAATATTATTCAGAAGCGGGAAACCCCTTGGAGGTAAAGGGTTAATATGTATAAGTCAAAGCTACACTATTTCTGCACAAATCATCTACAGTGGAGTTGTAATACAGTACCATAACCCCAGTTTCAAGTGAATGTTTAAGGGAGCCAAGACAGAAAGAAAATTAATAGCAGAAAAGTATGAAGTTCAAGTAAATTGGCTGTGCATACTTTCTTGTAACCCTGTAAGAGTGGTGGTGTGCTGCCCTCAGTAGATTAAATTTGAGACAAAACTTGAAATAATTATACCAATAGTCCTCAAGAGCAGTGGTTTTGTAGTTTTTACCATGGTGGCAGTTTGGGTAATGGATGGATGGATGGATGGCAGTAACAGCCAATACCATATTACCCCCCTTTTGAGGAGTAGAGACCTGAGCCTTGGTTACTACAGTTTGTATTGTAGCTATCATTTGTATTACTGTATTTATAAAGGCTCCAACATGCCTGTGTGTGTCAGCCTTGGTCACCTAATGGCACCTCTCCACACACCTTGATCTCTGATAGTCTCCCTATACAGTCCTGTATCCCGGATCCCGGATCCCTTTGACCTTGTCCCAGGTAATTTAAGGGTAAATGATCAGCTTCCTTCCAGTGATGGTGTTAAGTGATTTATACTCATATATAAGAAAAAAAAAAAAACTTAATATGCAAAGCACCCAATTCCCCCATCAGTTTCGTTTAGTTTAGTTTATAAAGACTCCAACATTTTTGCATATGTCAGCCTTGGTCACCAAATGGTGGTTCTCCATGCTGCTCAATCTCTGGCAGCCTCCATTTTTTTTTACAAATGAATTTTACCCATTATAAACAAAGAGTGACACTCTTATACACCAGGAAACCATTTACTGTGCTGGGTGGTAACTGTATAACCAGATTAAGGCGCCTGGTGGTTTAGTGGGCAGTTAAGGTGCTCCAATCAGATTGAGCCTGTGCAGGTTTAAATCCAAGGGGTAGTTGGGGTTTATTGCTCACATAATGCCATTCAGGGATGAATGAGGCTGGTCACTCTCATCTTCAGTGTCAGGACCAACTTGCTTAGCCCTGGGTCCCAACACTCCTCATGGGGCGACACAGGATTAGATGTATGATGATTAATACAGGTAATAATAAAAGAATAATAATAACAGCAATTTTATTCAAACTGAAATACACAATGTAGTTGGTACAGTAGTGATGATTTCAAGTGATTTTAGTACCATGAGTGCATGATTCCAACCAAGGATAATTCAGTGAGCATACTTTGGGCTCTTTTTTACAGGATCAGGTTAGCTAGGGATTTGGGGGATTAATCATTATATATACCGTACTTAAAATTAGCATAGTTTACATTTTGACTGGTAGCTAGAATATAGGTAGGTACATTAAAAATTACCTTACTTAGTTGTGTTTGTTCTTTCATACAGTATTACCTTAATACATTAAGAATTAAGGAGATTGGCCATAGATATATATATAGATAGTATAGAGGAACCTATACAGTACTCAGATTAGCTATTTTATACAGGTGTTTTGTATTAGTTGTTACCATGGCCCCAGGCTCTTCTAAATGTGAAGAGGGTGGACAGCAGCAGCTTAAGTTCTCTTTCTCCTTTAGTCCATCATCCCCCTTTCTTGGTATGGGAAAGTAGGTGAGAGACATTTGTGTAATCAGGCTGGGGAGTTGTCTAGTAATATCAATGCCACTACATAAGGCATCCCTCACCAGCACCAGAGTATAAAATTAGTAATATGTGAAAGGATTCAAATTAATTTAGTTATATTTGTGTGAACTAGATATTCAGTGACCTGAAATTTCATACATATGTGGTGCAGTTACTTCTTACATTACTGGAGAGCGGAGAGCCTTACACTTTTTTTTTCCCCTTCCCCCAACAGAAGGAGAGAGCCAGCAGCCATTATCATCACCCAGACCTCTATTCCCTCTTAAGGATGGGGTGAGGTAGAGTCCAGTGAGCAAGAAAAATAATTTGTAGGAGAAACGAGCCAAATGCCTGCTCAGGTAAATGGGTCACACTCTCATTCACTCACCATGCAAGCCCCTGGAATGGAATCAGCAACAGCCAACCCCCAGGAAAATTAAATTATGGTTCTTCATCACCCTTCTTGAAGTATTCGTTTCGTTTCGTTTTTGAAGGCTGCAACATGCTTGCATGCGTCGGCCTTTTTGGATTGGAGCGTGTAGCACTTTATGACCGGATGCCCTTCCTGATGTCTACCAATGACCCTTGGGTGGATTCGATCCTCCGACCCTACGGCCAGAGCGGAGCGCTCTAACCCACTGATGAAGTATTCATCAAGAAATTTGTGATCTGATAAAGAAATTATATTTATTGTGAAAGGTGCAACATGTCCTTTTAGCATCACATAAGATATAGATGGTACTTGTTATGTCAGGATATGTTCTAAAATATCACAGCTGTTTCCATACATTATGATGCTGGAATTTGGGGAACCTGGCATATTTGCTTTATAGGGATCTTCATTTACATTGTGAACCAGGGACTGCAGACTTGAAGTTGCCCTTCTGCAGTTCACCCATGCTCCTTTTGGGGGATAGGAAGGGAGTTGGAGGACATTTGTGATCTAGGAAGAAGTTTAGCTTGTATACACTAATATAAATGCACACTGATATGATTAAAGGGAAGCATTCCTGCAGACTGTTTATGATCACAGTCAAGAAATTTGTGTTCTGGTCAAGAAATCACATAAGTGATATCTATTCTGATCTTTGCAGTATATCCAGTTGTTAAGATCCCAGGCTGATCTGAATGTAAACCTGATGGACTGCTGAAGTTACCCTTTTCCTACAGGGATAGGGAGGGAGTTGAAGGACAACTGTATATCTAAGCAGCTCTGCCATGTAGATATGTCATTGCCATTTTGGGAACACATCCCTCTCCAGCACCAGGTATCAGTGAAACGTATGAGGGCAGTAGTTCAGTAATTTATTGATGAATTAAAGTAACAGCAAAAAAGAACATAAGTATTATAACATAATCATGAAGAGTTATGTTTACTGTAATATTTGTAATCACACCTGATACAGGGGCATATTTTTGTTGGCTTGAGAGGCTTTTGTAACATCTTTTCCTCGGCTGTTGGTATTGCATACTACATAATTCATGTGCATAAATGATGTTTCTATAATAGCAACACATATTTTTGTTGTTGGGGTCCCAGACCCCTCTAGACATGAGCCTGATGAACTACAGGCTGAAGTTTCCCTTCTCCTTTAGTCTGTCATCCTCCTTTTGAGGGATAGGGAGGAGGTAGAGGAATGTTTTTATAACCAGGCAATGGAGCCACACAGTTACATTGTGTCACTGCATGAAGGTACAGTATTCCCCATTCCAATGTCAAGTTAAAGGGTAGTCAGGAGATGCTGTTACTGTAATCAGAATATTGGGCTATTGATTATTTATATCTAACCAAGTTTAATCTAAAAATGATGCAATGTTTCCTCCTGAGGAATCTCTGTAATGGGTTTGGCCATAGTACAGCTGATGTTTTCTATGGATTGGAATTTAAACCAAGTACCAGAGCCACCCAATTACTTCCCAACAGTTGCTGATAGCTGTTGGTAGAAAAGCAATATGAGCTGTGTAATAAGATTTTCAACTGTAAGAGTTCCTGCTTGGATTCTGACTCCTGTGTACAGTCAGTCACTCAGTAGAAATGAAATAATGCAGCTACGGGCATAGCAGCCGTGGCTCAGTGGGTTAGAGCGCTCCGCTCTGGCCGTAGGGTCGGAGGATCGAATCCACCCAAGGGTCATTGGTAGACATCAGGAAGGGCATCCGGTCATAAAATGCTACACGCTCCAATCCAAAAAGGCCGACGCATGCAAGCATGTCGCAGCCTTCAAAAACGAAACAACGGGGTATTATGTCGAGGTAAGGCTAATACAGTTTGATTGTGGGAGGTACTTCCACAAAAGTTAACTGTGACTTCAGGTTTAAACTTATTGCAGTAGGCTTTTGTTACCAAGCAGCTCTTTTCCCAGCATTTTCCAGCAACTGTTGGGAAGTAGTTAGGTGGTTTTGGGCTGACATTTAGTTCAACGTTTCGTCCACAGAACATATAAGCATTACCATTCCAAGCCTTACTATGGTAATTCCTTAGCTCCTTGAAGCCTATTGATGGATTTCTTTATTTTTGTTGCTACCAGACAGTTTTATTCATCACACAAAAGGCCACTCATACTGAAGGGGTAAATAAAGTTTGAAATGTACTTATAAACTGAATAAAACTGTCGGGAAACAGCAAGAAAAAATTAATCTTCCATTGACAGATTGGGTTAAGAGGAAGCATGGCACTATTTGAATACACTGCTTAATTGGAAAGGAAATAAAGTAACGTACTGATTATTCTGCGTGGATACGAGTGAGGCTAAGGCGTGTAAGGTAAAAGCATTTGAGATTTGATCTGGAGCAATATTTATAGAAGATTCTGCCCACTTTGAGTGATAAGCCTCTGTAACAGTTATCCATTATCACAGATCGTTTTGTTTTTTGTGTTTTGTCAGTTTAATATCATCTCTAGTTTGGTTGTGAAGTGTATAGTACCTGTATGAATGAAGTCAAACATGTACAGAATATTGGTTATCACATACATTACTTAAATCTGAGGGGAGTTTATAAATACAGCCATAAGGCCTCAAACAATTTAAAGCAATCTTAAATGTTTTATAAATAGAAGTTAAGAATTAAAGGGTAGTAGATTAATTATTTATTGCCTCAAAGTCTTCGAGTTTACAAGTGATTGCTTGAAGGTATGTTTTGTCAGGTCAAGATACGGTAAGTTAGGCCATCATGTCAGGTCAGATTTAGGGTAGGGTAGTAGTAGATCAGCCCTTGTCAGTATGGCCAAGCAGACCCAAAAACCACAGGCAAGCAGTTGCCCCAGCAGGGCCCTCCAATGCAGTCAACTGATGTTTCTTTGTGGAGGACAGCGCCTAGCCACAGCAAGGCGGGAGGAAGTGTAGAGGTAAGGTCGCTGGATAGATGCCACATATGCATCTCCACCCAGTTAACTAGAGCACCATAGTAGGTTCCACATCACCCTGTTATTTGGTTATATGGTTACCACCCAGTGTAGTAAATGGTTTCCTGGGTTACAGGAAACCACTAGGCTTGTCACTCAGTATTGAGTCACTTAAGAATGAAGTGGGCAGGACTCCCAGTGATTGGATGATGGTCAGTCAGGTTAGAATGAAGTGGGCAGGACTCCCAGTGATTGGATGATGGTCAGTCAGGTTAGGTTAAGTTGTCAGGTCGTCAGATTAGTTAGAATTATGTTGGTTAGGTTGATTAGGTTTAGTTCAGACTAGCACCAAAATATTTTGTTCAGCCAAGAAAACTTGTAATACTGTAATGAAATGGTGAAAGTAAAATGATATTTTTAATAACATTTTATTGGTCTGTATTATACTTCATTTTTCATTTGAGTGTTATATTGGTAGAATGTTCTTGTATGCATCATTTTTAGTTTTGTCCACCTATTGTATATATTAACGGTTTGTCTGTATTTGCAGTCCTATTTCATCTCTTTCTCTTTCGACTCTTCTGCTTTTAGTCATGTAACCTATCTCACTTATTTTCTCTTATTTTCCTCCATATCTCCCATTTCCCTGTAAGATCAACTCCTCCTTTCCTTATCCTCTTCCTCCACTTATCCATCTCCTTTTCTTTCCCTTTTCCTTCTACTCATCCACTGCTCTCTCTATCCTCCTCCTCCACTTATCCTTCTCCTTTTCTTTCTCATTTCCTCCTCCTCCTCCTCCACTTTTCATTATCCTCTTCCCCTCTCACCTCCTCCTCTTCCTATCTTTTCTCCCTCCACCTCATCCTTTTCTTAACTTCCACTCTCCTCATTTTCTTATCCTCCTCCTTTACTAATCCTTCTCCTTTTCTTTCTCATCTTTCCTTCCTCTTTCTCTCTTTTCCTTCTCCTCCTCCTCCTCCATGTATCCTGCTCTCCTCTCTCTCCCTGCTCCTCCTCCTCCTCCTTTTTTCTTTTTCATCATCATCATCATCTCATCTCACCTCCTCCTCCTCAACTTCCACTCTCCCTCCTTCTTAATTTCCTGTCTTACTCCTTCTCTTCCTTAACCCTCTCATCCTTATCCACCTCCCTAACCCTCTCATCCTCCTCTCTTCTTCATCCTTATCTCCATAACTTCCTTACCTCTGTCTCCTTAATTTTGTTTCTTTCTCCTCCTCCTCCTTCTTCCTCCTTTTCCTCGTACTTTCCCTGCTTTTATGATATTTCATTCATATCCTTCTTCCTTATTTTACCTTCATTTCTCCCCTCCTCCTCCTCCCCCCCCTCTCTCCTCCTCCTCCTCCTCATCATCATCTTTTCATTATCCTCTACCCCTATCACCTCCTCCTCCTCCTCCCTCTTAACTTCCACTCTTCATCCTCCTCCTTAATTTCTTGTCTTACTCCTCCTCTTCCATAACCCTTTCATGCTCCTTTTCCTCCTCCTCAACCTTCTCTT
>JAGKTI010006124.1:0-13029 GCA_018397915.1 Birgus latro | reverse complement strand
GGTCATATATATAAATATATATGTATACATATAACCAAAGAGCTCTGCTGTCTAATTATTCAAACATCCCTCAACTCCTTCCCTATCCCCCCAAATGAGGATAGTGGTTTGCGTGATGGCAACTTCAGCCTGCAGTCCATCAGGTTCATGTCCACATGTGCCTGGGGACATAATAAATCATATATAATAATATACCAATAACGGAAATACTTACCAATTGCTATAGTGCACCACCAAGGGAGATCAAAGGAGACATGCAGGGATTCAAGGCAGGACTGAATGATGCCGACTGGTGACCACCCTCCCAGCCCAAGACTCTGGAACGTTGGCTCTCCCAGTGCATTCAGAGTGGGACCTAATGCTTCAGGGGGAGCTGGTGGTGGTGGGATGTACAATATTGACTCTGGAAAGATGAAAAATTGTTAAAAGAGAGACATCATCATCATGTCAAAGGAACACTGCACAAGCAGAGAGAAATCATCACCACCATAATACATCATCCTGATCTTTTTTCTCCACCTAAAGATGGAGTGAGAATGGATCCATCATCATCACCCATTCAGGAACAAAGAAAGAGACTGAGTGAGCTATCAAAAGCAAACCAAGTAAAATGGATAACACAATCGTTCACATACCATTCAAGACAAAATATACAATAACATCAGGGCTAATGAACAGTAAAGTTGGCCTCCTCTCTCTCTGTTAAATACCAGAGACCCTCTGGCCTCCCAAACTGCAATTTCTTGCTGAAAAACAGGAGAATACTACTGCACTTTATCTTACTGCTGTAACAAGATGACAAGAGCTACCAAGGTAATAACACTGTACCATCAAGTACCCTCACCAGTGTGGAGCTTAAAACCACCTCACCATTACCAGTCTAAGTATGTGACAGCCACACAACTTTGTACATACCAGCATCCAGAGTAGAGGAAGCAGCTTGTGATGTGGTCTCTACAGATGTCACATCCACAGATACTGCTGCTGAGCCTTCTGGTACAGGTGATTCAGCATTCACAATAAAAACCTGGGGGACAAAAAATATGAAATAACAAGGATGAAGCCAGGATTCTGTGGGCTTGAATGATGAGTGAATGGAAACAGGGCCCTTTGAAATGGGCAAGCTTTGGCTGTCTGGATGCTGCTATTCCTCACCCGACCTTAAGGTAGGAAAGGAGGACTGGATGATGATGATGATGATGATGATAAAAGCAATTATACTACTACTACTACTAATAATAATAATGGTAGGTAATCATCACCCTGACCTCTTTTTCCCATGTAAGATGGTAAATAGGAAAGGATTCTTATAATTTTTGACTAAATATAAAAGACTTTTGATTCAACCCATTCAATGTGAAGCCACCATTCTCACTTTTTCCAACTACTGTAATACCACATTACTTAACTAAAAAGAACTATACTGAGAAGAGGTAAAGGAAGGCTACATCACACCTCTCCAGGATGAAAAGTCTCTCCTAACTTAAGATGAATATTATCATCTCTAGGCATCAAGAGTTCACCCGAGGAATCCCATCGACATATGGGTACGTCGCGAAGTTTTGTCACAGCTACAACCATCAACATACAGGTACGTCGTGCAATTGCAAGGGTCATAATATGCACTATTATCAAGTTTCATGGGTGATTTTTGGTAGGCATATGTGGGAGACCTTCCTCTACCTGCTGTCAAGCGGGGATACTGCCTGGCCCCACCTAACCCCTCCTTCCCCCCTCCCCCCCACACTGGGCAATTCACCTGTTAGCAGTAAGCAGGCCAGTAAAGGTATGTTGCCCCACGGTCTCTCCAATGACAAAATTCACAGTGAAAATGATCCCTGAGGTGAAAGACAAAGAAATAAAGAAACTAGAGCAAGAAACAAACAGAAGTGATGAGAGGATAATGTCATGAAGGAAGGTGCCATATGTAGATGTGTTTGGTGACTGAATAATGCTTCTATTGCCTATATAAATGTGTGAAAACCAATATAGTCTGTTAATACACATAAATTCATACTAAATACATAAATAAATAAGTAACTGAAAGTGGCTTGAATTAGTTAACCCTTCCATAGTTAGTTTTCTTTATCCAGGTACCCTGAAAAAGAAGGAAAACGTAAGGTTGCATGCATGACACCTGTATCAACATTTTTAAGCACAGGATCACGATTTCTCTATGAATTTTCGATATTCCTCACCAAAAGCGAAGGTCTGAGCCAATAAAAAAAATTTCCAAAAATGCTCGGGATTTTGTGGTGTCGTAGGTTGGAAATCGGTCGGGACGTGACGGGTTAAACATAAAAAAGTAAACTCTGGGTAGGTAAGACCAACATTTATTTCACCTACCTTACTGAAAGCACTAGAGAGGAAGCTGAGGTGTCTGTGGGGTGGTGTGAGGTAGGGTGGAGTTAAGAGAACTGCTGTCAGGCATGGCCTGGCAAATCTCCTTGATCCTACACTTGTTGTACATCCTCCTCTTCTAGTCGCCCCAGTGTGGTAACTTGACATGGCACCCACAATGCATCTGAACTCCTGAAAATACAAAAAGTCATCAGACATATACACACAGCATTCTTCCAAAATTCTTTTGCTTACTTAAAGGAGCCTGTAAATACAGAGCAGAGTAAGATCAACCTACCAAAGCAAGTGTACAGTGAATACAATACCCCCTTCAAATATTCATTACACAATAACAAGTACCCTGACATGTCCCATAATCCTTTCTTAAGTGCAGCACTATCCTAAATTATTGCCATGGAAGTTTCTGTGGATAGCCTACTAGAAATTTGTACCAAGCTTCTGAATAATGCATACTACAAGTTCTGCACATCTCCCACGGTAATCTACAATTTGTGATACATTTCACAAAATAAGCATTCTCTAAATAACTTATACGTACTTCATAACTACCTCATGGATGGACTGATGTAGTGGGGCAAACCGACATTACACATTCATGTTACGTACATCCTAATTTTACATTTATCCACCCGACACTTGCCTTAAGTCCATCCCTGCCTCGTAAGATTGGTCCGCTTATTCGAATTTGGCGATGTGAAGTCGAACAATGGACTAAACAGCGAAATCTTGCAAGAGACATGGCCATGTTTGTTTACGTCTAAGACCGCTAAGCTTGCTAAAGAAATCGCTAAACTACCGCTAAATAAAAATAAATAAATATGAATATCAGGCAGAAAGGTCATCAACTCCTTACAGCATCATTAAAACTGTGCGGAAATCTACAGAAAAACACTTGACCTACTGTAGGTAGATGCTAAATACTGCTGTTATACTGAAATGACAAATTTGTTAAAACCATCAAATCTAGTGAAAAACGAATTGGCAACTCGGCCCTCTAGTAGCATTTAAGTATTTCTTAAGTACACAAACACTTCAAACTTAAAATATTATTTTTTCAAACTGATAATAATCCTAAGTATATGGGACTAAACTTGTATGGAAAGCCAAGTATTATGCAATGCAAATATTACACTAATCGTCACCATTTCTTAGGCCTAAATGCTATAAAACTTTTATTTTTTTGTTTCACAGCCTACCAGAAATATTTTGGTCAGTTTGAAATTACACAGCACAAGAAATATGCCAACCAAGAGAAGAGACGAAGCCGAACTCACTAAAAGCCGATTGACAGGAGATACAGCTGCTGTGTGAGTGGAATTTTCATTGTTAACTTTTCATTGTTTTAGACTCATATTCAGTTACTGTTTACTGGTAGGCTTGGGTGAAATGGCGCTTATGATGGTAGGGCTTATATAAGAAGTTATTTAACGCTGAAATCGGTATACCTTGTTATTTTTTTTAAAGTTAACTGAGATGTTCAAGAACTAAAGCTGTTTTGCATGGGGTAATTTTACTTTACGATGACCTTACGTGCCCTGCAGTAAATGTATGGAAATATCTTTATATCCATGGTAAGATCGTGACTCCACCGCAATGTCTGGGATTTCTCTTTGTAAGGTTGCATGAAAGAGACTGAAGGTGGAATGGAAAAAGTCAGCATTTTCTCATTGCCTTGGTCCTACTATGAAGTTCATGTTCGAAATTTAAGTGTACTGTATTAATAATGTAACCTGCTCACCTACTCAAACAAACTTTGGTTATTTTGGCTGCTCAGAAGAGGATATCCCATACAAATAAAGAATTCATAGCCATATTGTTGAAATAGTGTGTGTATTGGTGTAAGCAAGCCTTTAATTTTGGAGGGTCATTTTGGAACAACTGTAATTATTAAATGAGATCAGACTGCATCCCTCATTTCCAAGTGTTGTCATTAGCAGTAAAGAAAGCTAAGACCTGCTCAATTATCATCATGTGTTATAGAAATTAATACTGTATACAAAAAAAATGAGGTACTTGTCAATATTTCTGCACTCCTGTCATTAAATATTATTGCCCCCCACCACACACAGACACAAGTCTTAAACACATAAAAAATCAACAGTGTATATATCCCTTTCAATAACAGTACCAAACAGGGTGTATTTAACCTTTTTTTTTTTTTTTCCTTGGTATACTTTTCACAGAAGGGTTGGCGGCACAATGGACTCTGAGGCAGAATCATCGGATGTTGTAAGTGATGCTGTAGAGGTAATAGTAGAGTCGAAGTTTTCCATTTTTAACCCTTTCCCACTCTTATCTTGAATTGTAACCCCATTTTTCACCCTTTCTTGCTTTAATCTTGAATTGGAATATCATTTGTAACCCTTTCATACTTTTATCTTCTACTTTGAACTTCGATTTTTAACTTTCTTCTCCTTATCTCTTATTTTAAACTCATATATTTAACTCTCTCTCTTGCTTTTATCTCAAATTATAAGCTTTTTTTTTTTTACTTTCCTCCTTCCACCTTGAGTTGTAACAACTGTTTTTCACAACATTTTCATGTTAAAAAGGTAATAACTTTTGATTTTGCATTATGGTAATTTAATTTGCAAATCTGATGCATATTTTTTTTCTGCACCTATTATTGCATGTTATTCATTAAAGACTGCATTTATCTGGCTTCCTGTTAAATTCATTTGTATTCAGCAGCTTTGCAGTTACTTACACTGTACTTTTATATACAGTATACTGTAAGAAGAGATGCCATTGTTTTCTAATCTTGGCTTCTGTTTCAGTATTACACATACACACACTCAAAGTGCTGTACTGAATCTAAAAACATGTTTACAGTATTCTATTAATGTACTGCAGGTAAGTTTGCATAGGGGATAAAAAATATTTCTCTTAAATAAGCACACATACAGTTAATAATGTTACTTGCAATTTAACCTCTTCTCCCTGACCAACAGAAAGGCAGCAGTGGTGGTGGAGAGAGCAATGGGGAACCATCAACCAAACGTGCTAGAGTAGACCTATCGTCACTTCCTACAAGACAGTACCTCGATCAAACAGTTGTCCCCATACTTCTCCAGGCCGTCATGCAGCTGAATAAGGAGAGGTATGAGGTGGTGGCGACCATCATCCACTCACTTGATGTAGTGCTGCCTACTTCTTCCTTAGCCTTTATCATTCTTTTTCTGTGCCTGCCCTCCTTTCTTCCTATTTCTCCTATATTTCCTGTCACTTCTTACTGCTTTTCTTTCCTTTACAGGTGGCATTACATTGAGTGACAAGCCAAATGGTTTCCTGTAAGCCAAGAAACCATTTACAACGCTGGGTGGTAACCATATAACCAAACCATACGTGCTCCCTACGTGTCAACAAGTGGGTTGGTGGAGGGTTAGTGCCCCTCCCCGTAAAAAAAAAAAACTCAAAAGTCAAATGGCCACCCCTTATGGGATTATGGTGTCTGGCAATAGATAGATAGATGAGTCACAAAGGGTACTGGTATATATCTGTTTTCTTGACCTCATTAAAACCATTTTCTCTTGTTATATTGTAAACCATACTGTAGTTTCTTTACATTATTAACATTACTTTGTATATGTACCATACGCTTTTAACCTCATTATCACTGCTTTCTGTAAAGGCAGTGATATTACCAGTCAGGTTTAAGGTACTGCTAATATTATTCTGGCAGTCTGATTATGGGAAAAAGTAAGATTTTCACATTTCTACTGGTTTTTCTCAAGCTGATCCTGTCAGTTTTTTGTAATATGATGATTATAATGGTATGCTGCACTAAATTTAACATTTTTATTACTATATAACTGAGTATGAACTAGTTAAATGGTCCACCTCATACCAGTATATGATCTGCTGCTTCACTTCTTGTAAGGGTGAACAGTCTAAGTCTCTCTCAGCTTAGGGCTATAATCAGTCTGTTTTCATCTGAAGAAGCCTGGCCACCAGCACTTCTAAAACTCAGTAACCTGTAGTTGCATGAAATTCAATGAACCATTGTTATGAAGTATAAATGACTCTCTGTGTCAAACTGACTATCCTGTCTGACTACATCTGGCCATCAGCTTGGTTAAACGGGATTAGGAATTTTTGTCAGGTTAGAACATGATTGCTATAACCAGCAACACAAATTGAGAAACAAAAAAGGTGAAATGTTAAGTGCATACCTGTACATAACCACAATTTTTCATTCTTTTGCAGGCCCAGTGACCCCATCGAGTGGCTGGCAAATTACCTTCTGAAGAACAAGTCTCAGTACACCAATGGTAGTTCCTAGGTTGAACTGGACCACCCTACTTCCTACCATGATCAACAGGCTCCAGATTCATAAACAGGCTAACTATCAAGTCCTTGTCATAACTACTGATATTAACCTTTTCCATCCAAGGACAAATTATTTGTCTTGCTAGCAGCAGTTTATTTTCAGATTTGGGGAGAGCTCTTGCAGTTAAGGGGTAGATGAACTGTATCAAACACCTCCAGTTCAAAAAGTCATCCCAAAACTAAACAATGTTGTTGTGCAGATGGCAAGAATAAAATGAAAAATATGTCTTTCAAGTGAAGGGATTAACTAATATCTGGTTTTGCAAGAAATAAGCAGTTCATAATGTATTCTGCTCACAGAATGCCATGGAGGAGAGGGGGGGAACTGGTCATTTGTACCATAAATGCCTGGACTGAATACCCCAGCCATGGGTCCCTATGCTCCTAAGATGTCATGCAGAGAGAAAAACAAGGAGAGTGTAGAATCTTCCTCATTCTTTCTGCAAAAACAAATCTTAACCCCGTGAATCTGATGACATTTTTAATTTGATTCTTGATACCTTCACAAGAATAAGGGAGAGAAATCAGGCTGTCAATGGGTTAGTGGACACTGTCTCTAACTCTGATACTACAAATGATCTCACCAAAGCTCCACAAAATTGTCTGGGGTTAGCAAGAATGAAAAAGAAAATATGTCGCCAGATTAAGGGGGGTTAAGAGGGGATAATTATCAAGAAGCTATTTTGTGTGGCAGCAGGAAGGACATGGAAAGGAGTTAGCAAGATCTTCCTCATTTTTGTTCATACTGTAGATATGAATCTAAGGTGCAAGAGGGAACTGATCTCAAGTTTGTTTGTATATCTGGGTGCAAATCTTGCCAAGTTCAAACCGATCTACCTAATGGATAACCTTTCTTGCGAGGTTTTTGGCCTTTCTCAATCAAATAAATGGAGTTTTTATGCAACTGAGGGTCATATTGTACGTGGCTTTGGAGATTTACTAACACTTCCACTAATGTTATTAATTCTGCACATTACACCTCAGTATCCACTTGTATACAGTATTACTGACAGACATCTGATGGTGTGGCATAGAGCCATCAGGCTGGAAAGCATGGTGTCCTTCACACTATGGTTCAAGTGCTAAAGGTGGCCAGAGGTTTTTATATCACATAAACACCACTGGGGGCATAAATCAGTCTCCTTTCTGTAATGTTCTGGACTGTGGCCACAGCACACTGAAAGGGTCATTGGCAGTTATGTAACTGATTCAGGCTGTGTTGATATCAGTGATTTCATATAATGAGAATAATGCAAGCTGTGTTGGTATTAAATTAATTAAACAGCATATATGACAATGTTTTAAGCTGTGTTGGTATTAAAATGATTTAAACTACAGCAGATATATGAAAATATTATGGTGTAATATGCAAGGTAAATTGAGGAGGAGGAGGTGCTTTGAAGTCTCTTATGCCACCTGGAAAATGGCCCAGAATTTCACAGGTACTGCAGTCTGGGGACACATGGTACAATCATTTTCAAAAGTTCCCTGACACTTCCTTTCTGGCTTTGGCAATGGGAGGTGATAACATGAAATATTTTTAAGTGATGGCAATATGAAGCAGGCAGTACAGTACGAGAAGGAAGGATACTCCAGTGCTCAAGGAGGAATGAGAATACTGAAGCTTACAACAAAAAAGTGGAGAAGGAGGGATACTCCAACAGTTTGGGAAGAAAAAGAAATATGGAAGACAGGCCACATTGCTGAGAGAAATTGTCTGCGAACTTCCTGCTCCTGATAGAACTTTTGAAATTTGCAGTATTTTTTACCGGCAATAGAGTAATTTTATCAATTCCACCTGAATTTCATGAGTGTGCTGTAGCTTTCTGGGCTTGTGATAATGTCAAGCTTTTACAGTATTTTTTAATGAAAATGTATCGATATCAAACATCACAACTGAATTTTGCAAATGTATTAGTAATGTGGGGGTCACTTTGTACTTTCTGAGTTTTTACATTCTCTTTATGCATTAAAACAGTGGCTGCATATATAAAGTTATTTTACTATGCTCCTCATGGGGCAACGTAGGATTCGATGATGGATGAATTTAATTTATTTTGTTTAAGCATATCAATAAGTTATTTATGTTCTGTTGCATTTTTTAATTCCACTAGTTTTAAAAGTCTTTCTTAAGCCATAAGTAATCATCTGGATACTGCAGGAATAAAATTAAAAACCAGTCATGGGACTGAAGGGGTTATGTACAGTGAGCCACATATGATATAGCAATATACCTCAGATCGTATATTATCACAGAAATAGTTGACAATATGAGAAAGTTAGCTCCCTTTATTTCTACCGCAGTTGGAATCATAAACCAGCATTTTAATTTTTGCAATACTGTCTTATCTTTCTTTTAATTCTCATGACACTGCCAGACAAACTATGTAACTCAGGGAGAGGTCATTTATAGTAGGACTTTAATAAAGGCTATATCCAATCCCTCCTTTCTGAAAAGTCTCTCCCTAAGTGAAAGAAAACTGACTGGAAATATGAATAAAACAAAACATACATCACATGAGAACATACATCATGTGAGTGAAAGGTGAAAGGGTAAAGTTGTTTGTTCAGCAATTTATGGAACTGCAATACCATAAATCCCTGACAGCAATTTCTCTTTGCAAAATGAACTCTCCAGCAGTTTTTTTTTTCTTTTTTCTTTAGGTGTAAATATTAGACATCTGGAATAAAGGGAGCTTACTGTACAGGGTGTCCAAGGAAGAAAAGTGCCATACATCAGAAACTACTCTTGGGTTAATTTTGAGAAGTAAATACTAAATCGTCATCGATCCAATTTTTAACCATTTTGGGGCTACGACGATTGATGAACCCAAACGTGAAAGTGGCTTCCCTCATAACTCACACAAAAGGTCATCAGTAACTGCTGTTACAGTTACGAACTGGATTTATACCAATATAATAATTATTGCTCAAGATTTTATCCGGTTTTATATATTCAGACACTGTAATCCCAGAAGAGGCAGCCACAAACTCAGAATTGGTCAAAAATAATATCCTGGAAATTAATGCACTTATCCTAAGACACACTGTATTTATACTTTTTATAATCCATTTAGCTTATAGGGTACCCACTGACCTATGGTCCATTCAAAATTAAAATTGCCCTTGGCTGTGATCTGCACCCTTTCACACCTGCCCATACTACCTCCCTCTAACTCCATCACCTGTAACTATAATCTAATCCGGAATCAACCAGAGTTACACGTGATGGAGTTAGGATAAGAGAGTGTACGCAGGTGTGGAATGGTGGAAGTCACATCCAAGTGTAATTCTAATTTGGAATGGTCTGTAATCTTTCCCTTTTCATAGTTCATACTGTAGTGTTAATTCATTCATAGGTGCAATCTGACCAACACGCAGTATACTTAGGATCTCAGTAATTTGTCTTAGTCCTATTTGTATGCATCAGAAGTCCAAGGTCTCTAAATGAGAGATCAGTGAGCTGTCTGTAAAATATAAAATGTCCTATGTATAGCTTTAATTGCTTCCAAGCATATATTCATGTATTACAGGTTGTGGGAAAATAATCATTTGGTTTTGGCAGTTGATTTACCTTCCATCACCTTTACCATGGCCAACCTCCATACCCTGTATGGGGTTTCCTTTAGAGGAAGCATATCATTATTTGTACTGAACTTAAAAAGGGTCAGGACTGATGACAGTAACTTGTGGCTATACAGTATTTTGTGTTAAGTTTTAGCTATTCAGTAGATCTTGGGACAGAGTCAGTTTTCCTCAAGTTCAGTTTTCATGACTGAAAACATAATTAGGTTTCAAAGTTGAGTATGTTTAGAGTGATGCAGCTTTTGTACCTTTAAGAACTGTATGAATATGATGCATTTTACTGTAATTTTTTTGTATGTTTAGTTGGACAGCCCATCAATCTCATATGTAACCATACACTGCCCTCTCAAGTCTTATGTCTTTGCTCAGTAATAAAGAGATTAGCCTTAAATTTCTATTAATCATCCTCAAAAACCTTTGCTGTAATTTGTTTCTGTAGATCATTACTTTTCCTGTACATTTAATGATGAATATAACCTGCTGGGCTTAAACGGAGCCAGCAACTTCAAATACCCAACACTCCTCATGGGGTTATATGGAATGAATGATGGATGAATTTCAAAATGTTAATAATCCACATAGAAGTTACATGTACTATTTGCAGTGTGCTGATTATTTTTGAGACAAAATAGATAATAATAATTATTATTATTTTTTTTTAATCAAGGAAGAAGGAACCAAAGGCCATGGGCCTGCAAACTGTTCCCTCCAAGAAGAAACAAAAACAATACAAAAGAGACCCAAATTCAAGATCCATTCATTTCGAGATGCCTGGACACACCGCGTTTGAAAGCATGAAGATCATAGGAAGTAGGAATTACAGACAGGAAGACAGTTCCAGAGTTGACCTGTTGCATAAATGAAGGACTGGGAGTAACGGTTAACTCTTGCATTAGAGAGCTGGACAGAAAAGGGATGAGAGTTTGTTGCTAGATGGGCGCTACATGCCTGTCGTAGAGGTGAAGGGATGCAAGCAGACAGTTCAAAGGAATAGTGACCGTTAAAGCAGTGACCGAAAAGATAAAGATGCAACAGTGTGGCAAAGAGACTGAGGTTGAAGGGACCCAGTAAGAGGAAGAGAGTTGATGAGTCGAAAAGCTTTTGACTCCACCCTATTGAGGAGAGCTGTATGTGGGGAGCCTCCCCACACATGAGAGTTGTACTCCACAAAGGGGCGAATAAAACCCATGTATAAAGTCAGCAACTGTGCAGGGGTAAAGAAGGTTCGGAGTCGGCTTAGCACACCTAATCTCCTGGAAGCAGATTTCACAAATATATTCTTTCCAAGAAAAATCCCAAGTGAATGAAACCCCAAGCATGTTCAAGGATGATGCAGGACCGAGCTGGACATTATTAAACATTAGTGGGTACTCCTGTGGAAGATTTTGTCGGGTTGACAAGTGTAAGAACTGAGTCTTTGATGCATTAAAAACAAGATTATTTTTACCCCAGTCAGAGATACGAGCTAAGTCAGACAGGTGTGCCATAGCCTCATCCCGTTTGTTGAAGTAACTGCTGAGATGGACGTTGCGGGAACTGAATGGAAAAGTGAAGGGTTGAATCATCAGCGTACGAGTGGATAGGGTTAGATGTACAGCTTAGCAAGTCTATCTATCTATCTATCTATTGCCAGACGCCATAAACCCGTAAGGGGTGGCCATTTGACCCTGAGTTATTTGTTTTACAGGGAGGGGCACTAACCCTCCACCAACCCACTTGTTAACAAGTAGGAAGCATGTATGGTTTGGTTATATGGTTACCACCCAGCATTGTAAATGGTTTCTTGGCTTACAGGAAACCATTTGGCTTGTCACTCAATGTAAAGCCACCTGTAAAGGAAAGAAAAGCAATAAGAAGTGACAGGAAAGATGGGAAAAATTGGAAGAGAGGAGGGCGGGCACAGAAACAGAGTGAATAAAGGCTGAGGAAGAAGTAGGCAGCACTACATCAAGTGAGTGGATGATGGTTGCCACCACCTACAAAAGGAAGAGAGTTGGTGATAGGACAGAGCCCCGAGGAACACCACTGTTGATAGATCTAGAAAAACGATGGCTGTCTGCAACAGTGGCTATAGAACAACCAGAAAATAAATTGATAGTAATGGCTGATTGATGAAGATGCAGTTTTGCTGGCACAAGGTGAGAGTGATCTTTTAAAATGGTTAACAAATCAAGAGTTTGTAAACAAAAACAGTATGATCACCAATGTAAGCAAAACAATGTATCTGAAAGCAAGGCATATGACATTAAATTATGACAAGAAGTATAGAATAATTTTTTTTTTTGGGGGGGGGGGGATTTTAACCAAACTGGTGGAAGAATTGAAAGCCTCTGTGGTTCAGTGGCAGCATGTGCATCTCGCACGCTGGTGGACGCGGGTTCGCCTCCCGCCAGAGTTGTAAAATTTTTGAGAAGCATTCACCAAGCCACTGACCGCTTTGGCGGACATAAGGAGTGCTGTGGTTGAACCAGTGTTGCATATTAGTATGCTTGCATCCAGTTGGCTAAAGGTGGGCCGATTACACTTGGTTCACAGACTACACACACATCCAAAGTCACTCCAACACAACAATCACACTTACAAGCACCTCTCACCCTGCATATAATCTCTGCAGAGCATCACATGTTGGTTAAGTGGAGATAGATAGAGAGAGAGAGATGAAAGTCGATAACGAAACCTATTGTTTTTTTTAGAACAAGGTCAAGGTCAAAGTTCGACTGTGTGTGTGTGTGTGTGTGTGTGTGTGTGTGTGTG
>JAGKTI010006123.1:0-41932 GCA_018397915.1 Birgus latro | reverse complement strand
AAGAGACAAACCTCTGGCCTCCTCTTGGACCCAAACTACTAGCCTTTGACTCCTTCTTCTTTGAAAAAAAATAAAAATAAATATAAAATAAAAAAAGGTCTTTGGCTCAATCTCCCTTGCAAAAATAATAATAATAAATAATAATAAGGATAATAAAGAAAATAATACAGTAATAATAATAATAATAAAATAATACAATAATAATAATAATAAAATAATACAATAATAATAATAAATAATAATAATAATACTGTAATAATAATAATAATAATAATAATAATAATAATAATATGAATAATAAAAACAAGTATTTTTCCATCCCCTGCCTGGCTTGCCTGCAGGGCCGTGTCGCCACTGTGCTACAATCCAATGAACAAAAAAGTACATCACATGTCTAACCAGTGTACTCTGAATGGTACTGGAGGATTCCTAGCACCTTTTCCTTTGTGATTTATTCTGTGCACTACACCTCAACAACAAGGTGGAGGAGAGGAAAGGGAGGGGCAGACTGAGGATAAAACGGAGGGATGGAATAGAGAGGCAGGCCACATGAGAGAGGTGTAAGTTAGGGGGAGAGCAGCGAAATGGCAGAGGACAGGATGACAGGGAGGCAATCTGTTTGTGGCCACACCTAATGGGATTACGGCATCTGGCTATAGATGGACAGACAGACAGACAGAATATGCAAACCAAATCACTAAGGAAAGGGTGCCGTCAAATCTTCAGAGCCACTTCGAATACGACCCCAACATTCACCAAAGCCACTCCATTCCTGAAGTGAAATAACAATAATTCTTCATAATTCTGAGCAGCGGACAAACTATGCTTTATTTATTTTTTATTTTTTTTTAATAATCGAGGCAAACATGCACTTGACAGGTTGGTGATGACTGGCTGAATGCACCATGTCTCAACTGCATCTTTGTACTTGGGTTGCTAAATAAGTACCGATTCACATTACTGGCAATTATTTGAAATACAACGATGTTATTCGGACTTGTTGCATCCAGCCAACCATCTCCAACCTGTCAAGTGCATCTTCACCTTAAAAAAAAAAAAAAAAAAAACTGAGTAGCCATTGGTTGGCAAAATACTGTACTTCCTAAACTGCAAAAATACTCTCAACATTTGTGTAGGCAATTTACCAATGAAATAAATCATGAATGTATTATAACCTCACTTACCTTGGCTGATGGAAACTATATATACTAAATCTTCTGGAATATTTCCTTCCTTAAACTGGCAGCACATTGTATTTAACTCAGTAGGTATTGAAAACTCTGCTTCTACTCATTTCCCTCTTAATCAGGTGAAATTTACACCATAACTTGACTTACTCTTGCATTAATCATCTGTATCCCCGAGAAATTTCAATTTTAAATCTGTAAATGGTTTAAACATTATTGGTCAAAAGTTTGGCATTTCAAACGCTGTGTGTCCAGGCACCTCAACGTGAACTGAGCTTGAATTTGGCTCTCTGTCATCTTGTTTTTGAATTTTCTTGGAGGGAACAATTTTACGGGCTTCTGGCCTTTGATTCCATCTTCCCTGCATTAAAAAAATAAAATACATAAATAATAAATTATAAAAATAAAAAAGTCTGATGAGATACACCTACATCAGGCTTTGTGTATATATGGTACAGTGGAGTCTCCTAAATCGCACGACCCTAAATACCTGGTTCATAATATGCGGCAACATCATGCAACAGTTTGCAATATCAGTAACTCGCAGAAATTACACAATATTCATGGATGCAGCCTCAAAAATGATGCTTTTCCAATGCATCGTGTAATATGATGACGCCATTACTTCAAGCCCATGCGTTTAGCTGGGTGTAAACAAATCACAGTCAAGTATGGCAAATACTAAACCAATCATATTCATGCACAGCACTTACTACAGTATATGCCAATAACAGCGCTTCCTTCTTACGCCAGGCACAAAGGATGTGCACGCTTGAAGCCCCAATGCCTGGCTCTGTGCACTGTCTCCTCTCCATTGTTAGCGTGTGGTTCTGGTGCAGATTATGAGAAACCCCCCCCCCCCCCCGGTGCTTCCTCCACCCACCCACTGTTACCACGGCTGATTGTAACCCTCCTTAGCCGACAACTTCTTTGAGGACAGGGAAGAAGAAGCTACCATTAACTTACACTCAGATGTAATAAGGAGGACTGAAGGTGGCGAGAAGAAAGCCAAAGTTGCCCACCATTATAAACTCATCAAGGCAATTCTTTACCAGAAAGGTGTAGCAATTTCACCTATGTTATAACAAACCCACAATCTCAAGTCAAGTAATTTTGGTACATATGAAACACGGATATTTAACTGTTGAACTGTGACTGCAAGAAGTGAGTGGAAAAAAACATAATATACCTATTATTTAAGAAAGCAAGCAGGTCGCCTGCAGCAATGTTTACCGATGATCATTCCAACTGGCTGCGTTGTTTACCAAGCACTGCTCCGAATGGATGTGTCAGTGTATCACACATTCTACATCCTCATTTATAGCTGTCAGAGGTAAGTTTATAAAAATCCCAGTAAATGTGGTAATCAAAGGAAACCTGTGAAAGACTCATTTAAAAAATAAAGGTGGAAAGCCTGCGACTGTTTGGCAAACAATTAATGTCAACAAATCGATGACTCTTATGATGACACAGAGGCAGCTAAGGGCGACGACACTGCTTACGTTGACTCCACAATGGATGTTGAGGGGCTTCTGAGGGAGGCTGATGAGAAGCAAGTGGCACACAGGTGGCAGCACACTTGCCTTGTGCTGAGAGGCCGTAATCCGCCTCAAGCATCAGAACCCCTCCCCCCTGCCCCATCTATTCAAGCAATGTTGTCGGTCAGTCAGGTACTAATCTTACAATATTCTTCATCCCCATTAAATATGCTTTACCAGTTTCTTTTCCAGGTTGTTAGTGTTCGTTGGGGACCAGTTTGACATAGGTCTGGGGGTATGGGGGGCAACTTTTCCGAGATGACAGACCCTCAAGTAATTATCCCCATAAGATTAGTTTTTCTCACTCGCGGAATTATCGAATTAGAGCAGGTGCTCAGTCTAATAAAGCTGCGATTTAGGAGATTCCACTGTATTTCATTTTAATTAAAACCCTACAAGCACATCAGCCTCCTCTCTTGCAAATAATCTCTGTTCAACTCAATGCTTTTTCCTACAGCAATTCACTGTCACATTCAATTCAAATTCATTCAGTTGTTCTTTGCTTCCCTAGTTGTCCATGGATGATATATACAGTATATATATCTCTCCACCATTTCTTCCAACATTTAGTGCTCCTTCTTTGATGATCTCCAGCAACTGCCAACTCTAAATGCTCCATCTTTAAAAGTCTCCCACTAGAGCCTCTTAACAGGTCATAGCATCTTTATTTCTCTATTACTTCTCTCAATACTTACATGTTCCTTCTCTAATTGTCTTCAGTTAAAAGCATTTATAATTAGCTTAAAATTCCACAAAATTTTCTTTTAGTTTCCTCTTCTCTTTTCTTTCAGTCTCCTCTTTCCTTCTCCACCCTTATCCCTCTTTTCCTCTCTCCTTCCTCATCCTCAGCTCTCTCTCTCACCACTTTTCCCCTCCTCCCTCTCACCCCTCACCTCACCTCTCCACTTTTACTCTCACTCCCCCTTTACTCCCCTCTCATTTCACATCCTCAGCTATCTCATTACCTTTCCTTTACTCCTTCATCCTCAAATCTCTTTCTTTACTTCTCTCTCCCCCTGCCCCCTCACCCTCACCACTCTACCTCTCCATCTCTTTCCTCAGTGTCAAGTTTCTCTCTACACCTTCTCCTTCCATCAACTCTATATTTCTCATCTCTTCTTCCTCAGCCGCATCCTTCTCTCTCTCTCTCCATCTCTCCTTCTACACTCTGTCTCTCCCCCTCTTGACTCCTCCACCTCCTTACCTCTTTAGCTCCCTCGCTGACCTTTCGGGAAGTCAGTCTTATGATATGCTGTGCTCCAGGCTTCTTTGGTGAAACGGGTGACTTTTTGACAGCCATTGGTGTATCCGGATCAGCGTCCTGTTTCTTCCCTACCTCACCACTCTTTCTGGGTGAAGTTGGACCTGCTATAATCATTCTCTTGGCTTCCTGGTGATTAGGAAAGGAAATGGCATCCCCAACGCCCGTCAAACGCCCCATCATAATTGAGCTCTTCATGACACGCTCGGCCTTCTTGCATTTAGGGCAAACCCACTCTTGCCCATCCTCCTCCATCTGCTGGCCTGGAATGTCACACCATCATCATCATCAACACCATCAATACCATCATCATCCTCAATGTCATTATCATCATAATCATCACCATCAATACCATCATCATCATCCTCAACACCATCATCATCACCATCAATACCATCAACATCACCATCATCATCATCCTCAACACCATCATCATCACCATCAATACCATCAACATCACCATCATCATCATCCTCAACACCATTATCATCACCATCAATACCATCATCATCAACAATACCATAATCATCATCATCATCATCATCAATCCTACCCATATTCGGTCAGGACCAACTTGCCTAGCCCCAGACTCCTACACTCCTCATGGGACAGCACAGGATTACATGATCATCATGATGATAAAACAAAGTGGTGTTGTGGAGGGGCACCTTCAAGTGGTGGCACAGATACAGCAGAGCAAATCTCCTGCCTGGTTATACAAACATCCCTCAACTGCTTCCCTATCCCCCAAAAGAAAGATGGTGAATTACTGAAGGGCAGTTTTAGCCTGCAGTCCACTGGGTTCACATTTCACATGGATCTGGGGTTGCAGATACTACTACAAAATGAAGTGAGTAGGACCAAGACACAGGATAAAGCACAGAAGTAAGATAATTATGAAATAGTTCCCAGTGAATTAGTAACATACCTGTGCACTCACTATTCCATCCACTCTCCAATCCTCTACAGTCCTAGAAGCATACTTGGATCCAACCTACAGAGTCAGATATATATGAAGGTGGCCTATCATTTAACTCTGAGTGGCATTAAGTGAGCAATACACCCCTACATCTCCTTAGAACTGAAATCTTACTGAAGAGCCTTAACCCACAAGAGGTGCTGAAGAAGGATGCCTTCATGTGGTGGCACTGATATAAATGAGTGGTTCAAGTGCCTGGTTATACAATTGTCCCTCAGCTGCTTCCCTATCCCCTGAAAATAGGATAGTGGACTGCAGGGGGACAACTTATGCCTGCAGGTGTCTGGATTCACGTCTCAGATGAACATGGGACTACTACTACTACTACTACTCCTACTACTAACCTACTGGACCACAAAACATTCATTATTTATTGATTAATCGTCTTCCAGGAGTTTATGATACCATCACATTTGTCACTCAGTGTAGGATCATAACAGTACTATTTATAACCAAAGCTTTAGTGTCAAGTTAAGGTAAATAAGCTGCAGTAATTTCTAACTACCTGTAACCAATGCCTTAATCTTCTAAGGGGTGGTCACAAACAAATCGCCTCCACGTCAGCCTGTCTTCTACCATTTGCCTGCCCTTCTTCCAACTCACACCCCTTACTCATATATCTCTCCAACTCATCCTTGATCTCCCATTCCCCCTCCACCTCACTCACCCTCTTACAGTCAGTCTCTCATTCTGCATTCTCTCTACCCCACCCCTCCATCTCCTACTCAGTTTTCCCCTCCCCCTCACTCACATACACTCTTCAAGTCAGCTGCTCATTCTCCATCCTGTATACCCCACTCCTCCATCGTGTCCTCAGCCTTCCCCTTCCCCTCTCCACCTGTTACATACACTCTTCTTCTCTGCCTCTCATTCTTCATCCTCTCCATCCCACCCCTCCACCTCATCCCCAAGCTGTCTGCTCCCTCCCTTCCACCTCACTATACACTCTTCTAGTCAGTCTTTCATTCTGCATTCTCTCCATCCCACCCCTCCACTTCATCCCCACAACTCCCTCCACCTCAGTCACTTACACTCTTCTAGTCAGTCTCTCATTCTCCATCCTCTCCACAAGGCCAAACCATCTTCTTAACTTATATCCTGCTAACCCTCACTCACCAATAGCTTTAGTAACGCCAACACAGGACCCGTGGAACCAGTCCTCACAGCGGTCGCAGCAGATCATGAAACGGTTGTTGTGGGGACGCTGGCAGATGCACCACAAACGTTCAGGGTCCTCATCGTCATCACCATCATCATCCATGGAATCATCCTCCTAGTAAAAGGGAAGAATTAAATCATCATCATCATCACCACCACCACCACCACCACCACCTCTTCTCCCACTTAAGGATGGGACACGGCCACCAACATTATTATTTCATCTCATTATCCCAGCTGCATGTGGGCAAAGGCAAGGAAAAACTAAGAACATGTAGAGGAAGAACCAATTAAACCTTGTGTCCAGTGAAATGGGTCACACACTCATTTGCTTATCAAGCCCCATGACAAGCATAAGCACCTAATCCTCTCAGTCTAAGAGGTTTCCACATTACATTACAACAAGAGTACTGGAGGATTAAATAGGTAACAATCAACTTTACCTAACTGCTACCCCTCTCGTCTCTCTCTGCATTTAAAACATTAACTCCATTCACTATCTATCTATCTATAGCCCGACGCCCTAATCCCGCATAGGGTGGCCGCAGACAAAACACGTCCAAGTCGCTCTGTCATCCACCATTTGACTGCCCTCCCCCAACTCACTCCCCCTTCCCTCATATACGTCTCAACTCCATCTCTCCACCTCATTCACAAAGGCAATAGCTCCTAAATTTCAGACACAGCCAAACTGCTCCACAAGGTACAGTAACAATTAAATCTCACCTCCTCTTCATCTTCCTGTGCTTGAGGTTTCATCGTTTCTTCCTCCTCCTCTGCTACATATTCTTCATCCTCCTCGTCCTCCTCCTCATCTGCTTCCTCCTTGATGTCAAAAGTGACCATTTCATCTCCAAAGGTCTTCTTCTTGATTGCCCTGCCGCTACGTCTCACGGGGGATTCCTCAGCAGGGGGAGCGACAGTGACAGTTGGTGTAGGTGGAGGTTTCCGCATAGATGCAATCTTGGGAATCCGGCCGAGAGCTCTGATGGCGGGAGTCATTGGAGGGGCGCCCTTAAGGTTTATTATTTTCTTTTTTGACGATAGTGATAATGCCTCTTCTTTAACTGGTGCCTCTTCCTTCAGCACTTCTTCTTTCTTCTCAACTAGTCCCTCTTTCCTCTGAACTAATCCCATTTTCTTAGGAGTTGGTCCTTCTTTCTTTCTAATCAGGATCTGTTTCTTTTGTGTCAGCCCTTCTTTCTTTGGACTCAGCTTTTCTTTTAATTGTGTCTGATTCAGTTCTTTCTTGTGAAGCACTATTTGTTTCTTTGGAGTCAGCCCTGGAGTCTTCTGAAGCCCTTCCTTCTTCACAATGTTCACTGTCTTCCTTATAATATGGCCGTCCTTTGTCACAAGTACTGTTTCCTTCCTTGGTGTTGTTGCTTCCTTCACAGCCACCATCACCTGTTCTCCATTATTCACCAACACCTTCTTTATCACCTTGTGGCTCACGATCACCTTCTTCTTCTTCTCCTCTTCTGTCTCCTCCTCTTTCTTTGCCTGCTGTTCAGAGTTTTCCTTCTGAAGTTGCATCTCCTTCCTCTTCCTTATGGCTTCTCTCTTCTTCAGCACCTCCTCCCTCTTCCTCTGTATTTCCTCTCTTTTTCTCATTGATATTTCCCTCTTTCTCAACAGAGCCATTTCCTCAAACGACTTCTGTGAAACTCTACCTTTCTTCACTCGCGCCTTCTTGATCTTCTGTGGGCCTCCCTTGTTCACAGCATCTCCCTTGGGTGAGGCTTTAATTTTGTTCTTCCCCTTTTGTTTCTGTTCCTGTCCTGCTTCTCCTTTGACATTCTTCTCATCAGTTTCCTCTTTCACTTTCTTTTGGCCTTCCTCTTTGACCTGCTTTTTGCCTGTCTTCTGCTGCTCCTCACTCGTTTTCTGAGCTTCCACATTTCCATCATTCTGTACTTCACCTGCAACACCTCCCACCTCAGCAGTGCTCTTATTATCCTCTGCCTCCTCTTCTTTGATCTTTGCTGACTCTTCTGCAGTTTTCTTCTGTGTTCCAGCCTCCTTCTTGACTTTCTGCTTTACTGGGGGTGCCTTTTCTTCCTCTGCTGGTGGATCTTTAGGTGCGATAACTCTGACTAGTGCCTCCTTGGGCATACCTGTACGGGCTGAGTTTAGCACCACCATTTGCCGCACCCCAGTTGGATTTTTCACTTGGATGACTTTGGGCTTCACTTCACTTATGACTGACTTCTCTTCAAGTGGATTGGAGTCTTCATCATCAGTTGCATTAGTGTCTTGCAGCTTACTATCCTTATCCTCATCATCGACACCATCATCTGCTGCCTGTGTACCTGTATCTTCCTGCTTCACCTCTACCTCCAGGCTGTTTTTCTTTACTGGCTTCTTCACAAGGACGATTTTCTGAGCTTTCCCTGTACTTTTCACCATTATTGCTTTAGCTTCCCCGGCCTTGCGCATCACATCCGGGGTGGAGAACAGCGCTGGCTCAAACTGTGGGATAATTTTCGGCGGTGGTGGTGCCTTCTTTGCTTTCTTCTTCACTTCCCCCTCCTTAACTTCCTCCATCTCTTCCTGCTCTTCTGTGGGTTCCTCCTTTCCTTCCTCCATTTCTTCCTCTTCCTCCTTCACATCGCCATCAGCTTCACTCTTCTCTTTGTCGTTCAAATCCATCTTCTTGACACTTACTTTCAACTCTTTCATTTTCATTTCTGCAATGCACAGAAAAATAATACTTAAGAACATATAAACAAAACTACAGAAGACAAAACAAAAGCAATGACATGAATTTGAAGTCAGTTGCACTTCTCATAACCTATAAACTCATTTACATTCTCACACCAAAAACAATTACAAAGACATTTAGTTATATTTATCCTTACATTTACAACCAGCCATATTTACAAAGCTGATTTTCAAGCATATACTCCTTTCTTTTTAATGGTCTATGAAGGAAAGGTTAGAAAAAAATGCACATCTTCATAGTCATACGATAAATAAAGTACCAGTGAAGTGAAATGGGCAAATCTTTAATGGAAACAAAGAATCAATAACCGTAACAACATTAATGGCAACAACATATCTGTACCATTCATCTCTACAGTATTCATGAGTTAACCTTAATCTCCAAAACTTCAATCTAAAATGCAGTAGTCTAGGTATTACAGCCACAGATAACGAAAAACTCTCACGCTACTTTACGGGCCATATCTGAATGTGCGCAGCCTTACCCTGTTCCGCTGTGTTATTTGTTTTAGCAGGCTGCCGTGCTCTGGCTCTTCCCTTCCCTCGCCCCCTACCAGGCCCTCCTTCTTCTTTCTGCCCACCTCGTCCTCTCCCCGCCCCAGCCTTCTCCTCCCCCGCCCCGTCTTCCATGTTCTTCTTCCTCCTTGCCCGTGGTTTTCCCTCCTGGTTCTGCCCCGCTTCTTTGCCTCTCCCTCTTCCCCGTCCCCTGTTCCGGCCTTTGCCTCGTACAGGGGGCTCCTCTGGGCGATTCTCATCCTCGCTGCCCTCAGATTTCACCACATCATCCGGGGTTGGGGTCTTGTTGCTGTTGTTGCTGCCGTCTAACTGTTCTCGCTCTTCTTGCAGCTTCTTTTTGTTTTCAGCCAAAATCTTCTCAACCTAGAATGCAGAGGGAAAAATTTGCAATGACCTCTGTTGTTACGTTGCCATGATTCTTTTTAATATAACCAATCATGGAATGCGACCTCAGGGATTCCAGCTTTCTGTGACCTCAGGGATTCTATCTTTCTGTGACCTAAGGGATTCCATCTTTCTGTGACCTCAGGGATAAGGGACTGAATAGGGAGGCTGCCAGAGATCGAGCAGGATGGAGAGCTGCCATTAAGTGACCAAGGCCGAAACATACAAACACAATGGAGCTTTATAAACAAAAAACAATCAATCAACCCGTAGGTATTTTAATTTCAATCAAAGTTAAATAATGTGTAGCAATGAATGTAATCCTCTAATTTGCTCTAAGGTGGTACTCTTGTCTATTAAAAAAGCTCCCTAACACCTCTTCCTAAGTGATTTATTTTGCTTTTTACACCTTCCTGCCTTTCTCTGCTTTATATAAATCCTTCTAATATTGCCATTCTCTGCATACAAAAGGATATTAACTAACCACATCCAAAATAAATCACTAGGGAAGAGGTGCTAGGGAGCTTCCTTAACAGACAACGTGGGCCTACAAGTCTATACAAATACCCTATGCTTGACTTGCTCATAATCTGTACTGTTGTGAGGCAAAGGAAAATGAAATTTTGAAAAATGAAGGTACACTTTGAAAACAGGAAATTACTTTGGAAAGTGGTGTGGCAATACAGGAATGAATGTGGAAATAAAAGTTAAAATATCACCATCATCACATATTTGTTAAATCTGGTGGTAGGCAGCAGTCGCCATCATCCACTCACTTGACGTAGTGATGTCTACTTCTTCCTTCACCTTTATCATTCTTTTTCTGTCTCCCTTCTCGTCAGTTTTCACTACTTGCTTTTCCTTTTCAAGTGGCTTTACACTGAGTAACAAGCCTAATGGTTTCCTGTAAGCCAGAAAACCATTTACAATGCTGGGTGGTAACCATATACAGTAAGACCTCACTATAATGGACTAATTGGGGCCCAAGCCAGTCCGAAAAATGCGAAATTCCGATAAAAGCGACATCCGGACTTACCCCTGCTAATCCGGACTTTTTCCGATATATCAGACATTAGTCCGGATTGCATCAGTGGTTTTCACCACCATTGCAGTATTGTACTGTGTTATACCTTCACTACATTAATCAAATGGTATAATAATACTGTGCTGTGCACTGAAAAACATGTCTTTTACTTGTCTTATTGTGGTGAACATAGCTGAAGTGGTCAGGAAGTCAGGACTGCTTTCTGGCTTTATCGGACTTTTTCCGATATACTGTATAGGAGTTTAGTCCGGTAGCTCCTCGAGTCCGATAAAAGCGAATTCCGGTCTATTGAAGTCCGTTATACCGAGGTTTTACTGTAATCAACTCATGTGTTCCCTATGTGGCAGCAGGTGGGTTGGCAGAGCGTTAGTGTCCCTCCCCGAAAAACAACTAACTCAAAGTCAGATGGCCAGCCCTTTACAGGATTATGGAACCTGGCTAGAGATAGACAGTTAGATAGATAGAAAGACAGATCATCATACTCATCCTAAACTTCCCCCCAACCTTCCTCTAAAGACTGAGTGAGGTTGAGTCCAGAAAACAAGGAAAGAGAAAGCATGAAAGACAGGAAGCTATCTAGTATGTGCCAGGCAAAATGGACAAGACACTCATTCACACACAATCGAAGCCCCCTAATGCCTCACTCCTCCTCACAGACCTAACCATTCAGCTCCTTTGTACCTAACTCACCCAATCAACTTGATCCTCAGTCACTTCCCTTACCTAATCAACTTTCACACTTCATTCTTATACACCGATTTACCATATCCATCAACCTTTTCCTTGGGTTTCCAATCCTCATCATTTACACTTAAGCACATATCTATCAGGAAAGTGACACATCTATCCAGTCATTATTCAAATGCTTCAAATCCTCAGCTCCATCTACAAACCATCTACAAGTGATAATAGTAGTAGAAGCAGAGGTAGTGGTAACAGTGGTAGTAGTAGTATTAGTAGTGGGACGAGTCGTTGTAGGAGTTACAGTGCGAGGTTCATCTGAAACATGAACCTACTCCGGCAGCCCATCACCCACCTTTCTGGGGATAGGGAGGGAGCTAAGGAATGTTTGTATGACTGGACAGAGGAGATGCTCAGTTACAGTACATGTGCCACCACAAAAATGTGTCCATCTCTAGTAAATACTGTAAGCACAGCACTCACCTCCTCTCTCTCGGCCTTGTCCATCTGCCGCTGTGATCTGCGTTTGGGAGGTGAATGTTTTCTGGCTGGGGCATTTGAGGTCTCGGTTTCACCTTTATCAGTGCCTGCCTCCTCTCCCTCACCTGTAACATATATAAACATTAACCTGTTCAATTTTAGTTAAATTACAAAAAATAAAAGAAATGCTACAACAACACTACCATACTCATGTTAATCCCATCGCCCTAAGGACATCACTTCTGTTTTATTCTTGCTGCCGCCAAATTATTCCATTAATCTGGAGATCACCCTTGAGGGAAAGAGGTTAATGAAGACAACCAGTACATCACCCTAGTAGGAAAGAGGTTTATGAAGACAAAGTAATTCCTCCACTTCAAGAAGACTCCCTTGAGCTCAATACAACAATCTGGACACAGCAAGACTAATATACAAAAGATATGGTGACAGAAACAGAGTGAAATGTTTATAACTGCACCGATTAGACCCTCAATTTTAAGCAATATGATAGTATGCAAACAAGGCCAAACCAATACACAGTTAGAATTACAGGCAAGTACTGTAGTTACATTTCATATAAACCTGAGTGACAGTTAAAACCTCAGATGTATGGTATGCATCTGTATCCATAGACAAATGAAGAACGATATAAGGTAAATGTTTCGCTGCAAGCCTTTGGTGCATGAACATACTTGTATAACCTGCATATCAATACCCAAATACTGTATATATCTTAGCCTCTTTATCTGATGACATATTCTTTGCTTTGTTCCTGCTCTACTCAGACGTCTTTATTAAACTTCAATATGATGATACAGGAGACAGGAATCAGGTTGTGAAGGGGCCATTGTAGACTGTCCCAAACCCACTACTACATATGGTTTCTCTAAAATGAGCAAAATCATCTCGAGCGGCAAGAGCAGACTAAAGCAATATTTTTCCACAGTATGGGGTTAACTGCTGGTCCTGTATCACTCACAAAATACTGAGGGTCTATTGAAAACTAACATACTTCTCTGCTGACGTCCACACCAAGTTCCTGTTGGCATGAGTGGTAGTTTTGCATTACCATAGCCCACATAAATAGTCTCACTGGACATGGGTGGGTGCAGAGGAGAACTTCTATTGCTTACACTGATGCAGAGTTCCCACCAGTGTCAACAAGCATTTGGTGTGGATGTAGCCTTATACAGCTACTCTCTACTTTTTTACCATACCAATCACAACAGAAAACAACAAGAAGTGGTGCCAAGGCACAGCAAACCTGTCCCGGGCAGTCATTTTAGTGCTGATGTATAAAGACAACAGGATATCTAGTCAAATATATCACCTACCAAATCTGGAGTGAATTGGGTGAAAATTGATTATTTTTATATCCTATCGGAAATTTTAGGGCCGATCCACCTGACACTGACCCCCCTACCGCTAACTGGAGGGTGACCCCCCTGATGTAATGAGACATGTTATAGGATGCAGATTTGAAAGATGCACATTAGGCTTGGGTTTCAGGATTTTTTTTTTTTTTAAATGCAAGGAAGAAGGAACCAAAGGCCATGGGAGTTATGGCAAAAAAAATTTTTTTTTTTTTTAGATATTCTGGGCCTACAGCTTGGGCCTTGATCAAATTTGGCTCAAAATTTAATCTGGTGATCAGAAGGTCATTGCCCATCATCCAGGTAATTTTAGTCAAATTTGCACCAGTAGTTTTCATGTAAAGTTGTTAACAAACAGCCAGACAGACAGACACAAGCAAGCAAACAGACAGACAGACAAACTGTGTGCAAACAATAGTACAGGAATAGGAAAAATCATATACACACAACAAAGACATAAATAACAGACTTATATTGAGCACAAACTTGAAATCAAATACAGCATGAAGGTATTTGCATCTTTAACCCGTCCAGTCCCGACCGGTTTTTTACCCAGCCTACCCCCAGATCCCAACCGATTTTCGACTTTTTGTTTTTTGGCTGAAACCTTCGCTTTTAGTGAGAAACATCGAAAATTCTTAAAGAAATCGTGATCCTGAGGTTAGACATGTTGATACAGGTGTCACTCAACCTTAAGTTTTCCTTCTTTTTCAGGGTACCTGGCTAAAGAAAACAAACTATGGAAGGGTTAACTAATTCAAGCCACTTTAAATTACGTATTTATTTCATTTATTTGGTACGAATTTATGTGTAGTACAAGTCTATATTGGTTTTCACACAATAATGTACGCGTTTATAAGCATTGTTCACTCACCCAAAACCCCAGTATATGGCACCTTCCTTTACGACATTACCACCTCATCACTTCTGTTTGTTTCTACCTCTAGCTTCTTTATTTCTTTGTCCTTCACCTCAGGAATCACTTTCACTGTGAATTTCGTCATTGGAGAGACCGTGGGGCAACATGTCTTTACTGGCCAGGTTACAGCTAACAGGTGAATTGCCCAGTGTAGGGGGGGAGGGAGGAAGGGGGGGTTAGGAGGGGCCAGGCAGTATCACCGCTTGACAGCAGGTAGAGGAAGGTCTCCCACTTATGCCTACCAAAAATCACCCACAAATGTTGAAAAATGTGCACACAATGGGCCTTGCAATTGAGTGACGTACGATGCACGTCGTTGGGTCTGTCCGCGGAAAAAAGGAGCGACGTGCATCGTACGTCGGTGGGACTCGGCAGGTTAATATAGCCTACACCAGATATGGAGAAAGAATAGTAGGAAAAAATAACGAGAAAGTATGGCAAGTATGGAAATAACAAAGGACAACTACTCCTGATGACTACATAACCAAACAAGAAGAAGCAGACCATGAAGCAGAGATGAATCCACGAGTTTCTGAGGCTGACCATCAAAGAGTGACGAGTCCATGAGTTCATCTAGGGAGGTGAGGTTGGCAGTGAGGTTTGCTGTGAGGTTAGCCGGGAGGTGGGCGGGGTTGGTCACCATGTCCAGAAGAGGTTCGCCCAGGATCTCCCGCGCCTCCTCACTCTCCAGGACGCTCTCGAGGCGCTGGAAGGCATCTGCGTCCAAGGGAAGTTCGGCATAGCTACCACCAGCCCCAACACCACCGGCCACTGCACAGATAATGCAAATGTGAGGATAAGCAGTCAGTGATTTTAGACTCTAAGCTCTTCTCTCTCTCATACACAGACACACACACACACAACTGTTTCACAATTTAGTTACACACGCTTTTTTACTTTCAACAACAGACACAGACAAAATATGAGAAAAACTAAGTCGTTTTTATATAGGCTGCTAAGGTCTAACAACAAAAATACAGCCAATGAGTAAAAACTGAGCATTTATTACAGTCCTGGCACGACTCTACTATTTTCAGAGGTACGATAAGTCCGAACCTCTGACATACCATCAACCAGCCACGAGCAATGACTACCTCAACAGAAAACTCTTGGGTATATTTTACATAATTCTGGCTGCACATTCTGATAAATTCCCTCTTACCTAAAGTTTTTAGTGGGTACTATCATCGTTCATGTGTACTGTAATAAAACATACGCTAAAAAGTGAATGGAAGTGTTTTGTTTAGTCATTGAAAAATATTAGACATCATTATTGCTTATGGACAGATGGCCTGGGCTATATTAGTGTAGCGATAGAAAACAGGATGCAGTGCGATAGGAAGTAGAAAGTAAGGGGGGGTAAAGAATAAAATTTGCTGGTACTATGATGGTTTTGACCACAAATTTAATCCTGAAGATGCAAATGGATGGAATGAAGTGTGTTAGCATCCACACATACATACAAATCTGAAACAGAAGTTGGACCTAAAAACCAAAAGTCAACAAGTGAGAGCAGCTGACATGCAACTCTTTAAGATTAAAATACGTTAGTTGTGTATGTTAGACAAGACCTATAAACTGTTTAATTTTGTTCCATTTCCTTTTTTAAGGTTCCAACATACTTGTATGCTTTGGCCTTGGTTACCTAAAGGAAGCTCTCCATGCTGCTTAATTTTACTGATAATGTATATCAAAAAACATGTCATCATCATCATCTGGACCTCCTTTCCCACCCCACGGTGAGGAGTAGCAATGTCCAGACAGCCCAAGTTTGTCCAATCCAATGGCCCATGCTTCCATTCACTCATCATTCAAGCCCCTGGAATCCTGGCTCTATCTGATATGCCAAAAACTGTCACCACATTCTGTAGCTTCACATAAACGTATCCGATAGTCAATCCAAATGCTGTCACGTTAAAAAGGGGTGCCAAATCCCTGATCACGCACTTCTCACAACATTCATCCAGCCAGCTTGATTTCTTGTCAGTCCCCTAGCCTCAACAACTTCCAAGCCAACTAAAAAGATAGGACCTTTAAATATTCATTCAAAATGTTTGATAAGGAAGTCTAATGCAACTGTGTTAATAAGGCACAGTCACATAAAGAATGGATATTAAAGATGGTGAATAAGCTTTGGTACATGAGAGGGAGCCAGGATTCCCAGCGCTTGAATGGTAAGTGAATGGGAGTGTGGCCCATTCATTTTGACAAACTTCGGCTACCATCCCATTTTATCAGGTCCTGCTTGACTCTCTGGACCCTACCTCATCCCACCCTAGGATCGGAAAAGAAGTCTGGATAATGAAAATAATAAATTACATGAAAATAAACTGTATATATTAGAGAGGAGGGAAGGAGCATGAAAAGCCAAGATAAAGCGATGTGGTATACTGGTAAGTGAGTGAGTGAGTGAATGAGAGAGTAAGTAAGTAAGTAAGTACAGTAAGTAAGTAAGTAAGTAAGTGTGTGTATGTGTGTGTGCATGTGTGTGCTTGCTTGCGTGCGTGCGTGCGTACATGCGTGCGTGTGTGACAGTACTAACCATGAGGTATAGCTGGGTATCCCTCAACGGTAAGGTTAACCAGCTGGGTACCATCAGGGGTTGTGATGGTGGGTGCGGCATCTGTCCCATTACCCAGGCTTCCATCATCCTCACCTGCCACACCACTACCCATTCTCACCACGCTCACCTGTGATCCATCAGCACCATGGCTGGCTGCAAAACACACATACACACACTGCACATTTTTTTTTTTCAACAGACAATGGAGTGGCAGGAAAAACAAATTAAATACAAAACAAAATATCCACACATCTGACTATAGGTGAAAGTAGATATGCAGACTTGCCAACATGAACTTAAAACCTTGTATACAAATATAGCTCAGTCATTTTACCTACAGTACTCGGGGATTTTCGTACTAGTGAATTACGAGTTATGATGAATGGTATGTGATAAATGTGATAATTCTTCCCAAACTTTACAATCAAACAATTTAAACTGAAAACTACCTGTACTGCATAGAAACAGTGTGTAATTATTCAGCAGGGGTGAAGGTGTGTTGCGTGTGGTGTGGATGTGATATAAAGCATTACGAGAAATACAGTGAGGTGGTTTCCATGTGGAGAGGATGCAGAGTGAGGGACTAACTAGAGAAGTGTATGTGAGTGAGGTGAATGTGGGGGAGACGGAGGGGGAGACAAAGGATGAGACTGAGGGATGAAGTAGAGAGACATAGGAGAGAGGAGGGTGTAAGTTGGAGGGAAGGTGGTGAAATGGCAGGGAACAGAGCAACATGGAGGCAATTAGTTTGTGGCCACCCCTTACAGGATCAAGGTGTGTGGCTATATATAGACAGATAGATAGATAAATAAACAGATAGACAGATATAATAGATAGATGGATAGACAGACAGTTACAGACAGATCAGAGAAATTGCTGTTTGAGCCTTACCTAACAAGTTCTGTAGCTGGTGGTCAAGAGATACATTTGTCTCATTATTAACGATGATGATGACGGTTTTGCCCGAGCTGGCTGCCCCTGTTGAGGACACATCGGAGCAGTCCTTCACAAATGAGCTAGACATCTGGAAGTAAACAAACAAGGATGGTGTAATGTATGTGTAGATAAATAATAAAAATCTTCATCACTACCATCATAATATTAGTCGACAGCTTCAAGTACATGAAAATACTATAAGAGCAGCTATCTCATCACCACCATCACCACCATCACCACCATAATATTAATCGATAGCTTGAAGAAGACAAACAAAGGTACTGCAATGTAACAATATCATCATCATCATCACAACAACATTAAAAAACAATAAAAGATAATGAAAATGGATTTAAAAAAAAGAAAAAGACAAAAAATAAAACATAGTGAGGAGGGACACAAAAGCTGGACTACTGTAATTCACCACATTTAGCAGTACATGACCAGGTTGTCTCTTGTGGCATTAAAAAAATAAAATAAAAAAAAATCCAGCTGCCTCTAAGGGTTTCCATATTCCAACAGATCTTTCTAACATCTGCCTTTCACCTAATTTTTACTCTCAATCACTTCAGTCAGTTTGTTTCCATCATATGCAGCTCTTGTAAACAGGGTGGAAGGCTGTTCACCCCTTCCTTCCCACTGGCTCCCTCCAACCTCTTTCTTTTCAATAGGGACGTCACTTATAAAGGCTAACATACTTGCATGCGTTGGCCTTGGTCACTTAATGGCGGCTCTCCACGCTGTTTGATCTCTGGTAGCCTCCCCTTATTCCTGAGGTCACACACTATGGCCTCGTCCAAGGTCTCTTTGGGTCTGCCTCTTACAACCCTCCCCTCAACATTCACACCTCTCACAATCTGCAGCCAACTATCATCATCCATCCTCTCAACATTCCCATACAAGAATCAAGTTACAATTCCTCTCTGCCACTTTTTTTCCAAGCCCTGAGTATACCCCCTTTTATCTCTATCTCTTACTGCAAAATCTACTTCATTACTCCATCAACAAAAGGTACTGTGCTTATGTGGTTCCTATGACCAGCTACAAAATTTATTCATCATCTCCAAATAGATAAGTTTCAGAATATACCATTGGTCTCTTACATTACTCACAATTTTTGGGGGGTTATGCATGAAATATAATAAACTGAAAATAAAAAAGTCTGAAAAAATACCACACATGTCAACACAACTTTCCACAGCCCATTTTACTACCACCTTCAGGACTTCAAAAATGCCTTCTCTGATTCCACACTACGGCTTTATATGATTTCCGCATAATTTCTCTTGTGGCACTCGAACAATGAGTGCTATATCAGTTATCCCTCTTCCTGACAAATCCAAACTGCATTTACATTCATTCTCTCATTACGCTCTCATTCTCTCTCTTTACGTTCCCAATGATCCTTTCCATAACCTTCCACTGTCTCGTCTAAACACCTCAACCTTCCGTGATTACTGTACCTCTCTCCACTGCACGACTATTACCAGTAAATACATTAATGATTACAGTACACTCATCTACCAATCTTCTGGTACTGTTTCTCCCTTTCTATCTATCTATCAATAGCCGGGCAACAGAATTTCATAAGAGGTGGCCATTTGACTTTTGAGTCTGCTGTTTTACGGGAAGGGGCACTAAACCTCCGCCAACCCACTTGCTGACACTTTCTCCCTTTACAACTGTATTTATCAACTTCATTACTTGTATCATTTTCACACCTCAATTACCAACGCTTCAAGCATCTCAGCCACTACTACTGAGGCACACCCATGAACTGAGTTGTCTGACACTTTTCTTCTGAATGTGGCAATGAGGGGTGTTGTATGAACTGTTTTGATGTTATTGCATATGAAACACACAACTATAACCACACACACACACAAAAGTATGAAAAGGAAGGATACTGTCTTGTTTGAGGAAGAATGAGAAATATGGAAGGCAATACACCATGCTGGCAGAGGACTGTTGCTGTACATTTGCTCAGGGCAGTACCAACCACTTTACCCATCTTCATCCATCCCACTGAGCTTTTCACTAACCTCTCTTTTAATTTCAAGTGGCGGTTACTACACTAATTTAGCAATGTTAGGGCCCTTCCCATCCCAATCAAAATCCTTATTCTGGCTGCAATGCTCATGTCAATCTTTTTCACCCAAATTCTCAGGGGATAAGGAGACTTCCTAGCACCTCTTCCTTAATGATTTCTTTCTAGATATAGCTGGTTAATATCCTTTTGTATGCTATGTCTGTAAAGTGAGGTGATATTAGAAAGATTTACATAATACATAGGAAGGAAGTAAGGTGTAATAAGCAAAACAAATCCCAAACATTTGCAACAGACAACAATCCTGACTCATCCCCGACTGCTTCTTCACTGATTGTTCCCTACTTTCTTGTACTGACACTTCCATCTACTGTCCTTCCAGCAAAGTCCAAGTTTCACTTCCATATTCTGGAGTGGAAGTCCACTGGGCAATGACATTTTACTTCCACATTCACCTTCTTTCCTGTCACCTCAACCCTCCTTCCCACATGTGCCCTTTCTCACACTTCAAACTCTCAGCTCCCATGTTTACTTACCACACATAAGTCAATTTGTTTTCATATGAGGAAAAATGGTCACTCTCATACCTTGAATACAGCATTAAGTTGAATGAAATTTAAGCCTTAGTTATGATATAAGTTAAGAGTCTCCTTAGTTACTACATAAATCAAACCTTTAATATGACTACACTTCACCATAAATCAAGCAGAAATCTGAATTTTTGCTGTCCTGAGTCACCATCTTCCACACCAATTTGTTGTAGAAAAGTAGAATGGATTTTGAATTTGGCTCTGTTGTTTTTTATTATTATTATTATTTTTTTGTGTGGGCTTCTGGTCTTTGGTTCCTTCTTCCTGGCATTAAAAGGAGGAAAAAATGCAATACAAAAAATACCCATGATTTTTCCAACCATTACAAATGGCTTGCTATGAAAAAAATGCCTAGTCAACCCCTTAACCCCTTAACCGCGGGTCATCACTTTCGTGACGGTCAGGTGCAATGGATCATACCGCGGGGCGTCACTTAAGTGACTGTTATTTTTAATTCCCCCGGGCTTTCAGGTGGTGACTTGTATCATCTATCAGCACTGCCAATGTCCAACAATAGTCAGAGCTGCTAATGTCATCAGTACTCCCATCCATTGTTGGCAATTTAGCCATTTTCCCCCATTCTAGACTCCCCTCCCTACCTCCCCTCCATTACCCTCTTGTGTCGTCAGCTCAGCCGCTCTGCACTAAGTAAATCATCCCCGGATTTTTCCACTGTTTTCATTCATTGAAATGAGCCCTATGCCCTATTCTTATACAAAATAATATATATATTAAAAAAATATGGTAATTGATAGAACCATACACCTGGAATTGGCTAATTATCACTTGGCAACATCCAACCTGCACTCGTTCGCTAATTTCCCCTGCTTTTTTTTCCCATGAAATATGCCGTATGAGCTACTCTCGTAATATAAATGCATGTAAGAAAGGAAGGGAGAAGCCTGAGTGATATTTATATTCACCTGGAACTACCTAATTTATTATGTACAGTAAACCGTTCGCAAGTCGAACTATATGAGGCTCTACCATGGTTCAAATTACCGAATTTTCCATCTTACCAAATTTTCACCCCCAAAAATTGCCAAGACAATACCTATTACTTGTCCTTTCAACACTAAATTAAAGGAGCATGTAGCCTATAAATAAATAAGTTATGACAAAAAACTATTTAGTGCATTTAATATACCTTTAACCCCTTCATTGCTGGGTGTATTTTCATTTTGTTCTTGCTGCCACCAGACAATTTTAGTCAGTGTAGGGAGGATCTGTGGACGTGCACGGGGTTTGTACAGCCTTCGTTAGCCCCTTCAGTGCGTGAGTCCAGTCCTGAGTGCCATAAAATCGGCTGCAGGAAACGTAAATAAAGTAGAAATAGACGTCACGGTACTGAAGTGGTTAATTGATAGAAAATCATTCACAGACGCAGTACACACTCGTCGGCAGCGTATGTTGGAGATGAATTTTCACCCTCCAAATTGCAAAAACAATACTTGTTACTTGTCTTTTCAACACTAAAGTAAAGGAGCAAATACAGTGTATAAATTAATAAAGAAAGACAAAAAAGAAAGAATTCAGTGCACCTAATTCACCTTTCGTTAGAGGCAGTACAGATTCGTCGGCAGTTTGTTTTGGAGACTGAGGTGGTGGAGGTGGCTGAGTTCACACTTTAACATAAATTCTAAACAGTACCCAGAGTTTATTTCACACTAAATTAAGAACTAAACTTAAATGTAATCACTATAATAGACTGCAATGTAACACTTGCAGTAATAATAGTAATGAACTTTAATCATAATCACTAAGTCACACGCACACATTTTTTTTTTATTCCTTTGTGACTAGAGGTGCCAGTATCACTTCTTTTAAGCTTTGAACCTTCCATGGCAAGGCAGAAGGCAAAAGGAGAGCACTGGTCAGCACTAAATGACAGTAAGAATGGCGCAGCAACTACAGTCTCCAAAGGCAAGCAGCAGACTGGCGCCACGTGTCCACCTGGTGCCATTTGTCCCCTTACCTCCACATTTCGGTCTACTTACATACGTGGTCTCAGCCTGAGTTCGTCTAACCGAAGATGCCGTCCTCTAAAAGTTCGACTTGTGAAGGGTTTACTGTACTGTATTGTCTAGATTTCCTACGACTTATTTCTTAGCATATACATTAGCAGCTGACATATTCAACTCTTCGCTACCAAGATACAGCCAGTTTGCTCTCGTCCTTCACAGTGAAATGACGCCCCTCCATTTCTGCCGATTTTGCGCCTATTATAAAAAGCCCTATGACCTCTACCCCTACTAAACATCATGTGGGAAGTGGTAAAGGACTGTAGATATATATAAGTGTAATAAAGTACTAGAAATAATAAAGCGTGAGTGTGTATATGAGTAAGAAATGACAGAATACCAGCGGCGAATTAGCGTGAGTGGGAGGCTCGTACACGCTCGTATTTTACATTGCTTTCATAGTGTTTTTTTTTTTTTTAGTATGGATTCCAAACTACTTGGAAATCATTGAATAGTGTTTCTAGTGATAATATCTGGTATTCAGATTAGGGGATGTCGGGAAGTTTAAAATGGAGACTTAGTTACCCAACTTCAGAAGTCTCCGCAAGTCCTACAATAGTCAACGAGTGCTAAAAAAACATCCCAGGAGATAGCTGAAGGTATGTGCCATATGTATATGTATATAATATTCTAGGACTAATAAGTGATTTTTGGCAAATATTTTTAAAAAGTCAGTCTGAGCGTGAATATCCCCACAGAAATGGCCCGCAGAACGTCCGACAACCCTGCAGTGTAGGGGTTAATAGCCATTCTTTAAATGACACAGCTACTGTACCTATATGACTCACCCTAGTGTCACCCCGTACACAACTCACTACACAGCTTTGAATGTTGATGCTTGGATCGTAAAGTCTATTTACAGGCATACCCCACTTGTTCGAATCCTCGCTGGGGCAGGGAATAGTTTAAGGATTTGAATTTCATTAAATCAGGCTTTACTGATCTACCAGAAGACCCGCCGACATGTCGTAAAAATAACCCCACTAATACCAATACACCAGTCCTGTATGAGACAGCCCTAGCATGTATTCAATATGGACGGTGGGTGTTAGCGCCGAAGTGGTGACATGGTATGTAGGAGGACTACTGGGCCTTGACTGCAGGCTGTGAAGCCTTTGCCCAGAGTCGGACACATAAAAAAAAATAAAAATAAAAAAATGCAATACCCCGCCTCAGCGATGTAAGAAAAATTAACACCCTTCCCTGCCTAACGATGGCCAGTCCCTGGTTATCCATGGATTTTGTTTTCTTTTTACCAATTTGATGATATTTTGACTTAAATTCTGTGTTTAGGTTGATTTATAAACTGTTTTTAGACTTAATGTGTTTTAGTCATAGGTGGGGTGAACACTGTCACTTTGGGGTACAGTTAAGTTTGATTTTTCCGGACTTATTTTTTATGATTTTCAGATTTTATTTTTGGGTTTGGCCAAATTATAAACTGCTTTTAGGCTTAGTTTAGTCTAGTTTGTTTTAAAGCTATTTGGGAGTTTGGGTGAGCTAGGAACTTGTTTTTGGACTCATCTGGGAGGGTTTTGGACTTGGCTAGGAGGGGGTGGGGGGGATTCCAAGGCTCCCAAACGCACCCGTACACTTTCCATGTTATAACGTCCCTGTTTAACAATATCCCGGCTCAATGATGGGTTTTCCCAAAGGCATCTCATCGTTATAGTGGTGATGACCTGTATCTATTTATTGCCAGATGCCTTAATCCCTTAAGGGGTGGCCACAAACAAACTGCCTCCACATTGCCCTGTCCCATACCATTTCGCTGCCCTCACCCCAACTCATACACTGCTCTACTCCATTCCTCCATTAAAGAGTTGTTGTCTTTTTGCTGAAAGTGTTTAATGTGTACTGTATAATTTTTGTTGCAGGCTGAGCAATGTACTGTACCTTCATCTTCAACAAAGTTTATTGTTTCACATGTCACCAAGTTAATCAAGGCAGCCAGTTACGGTTACTCTTACATGGCCTTATCTATTCTCTAAGTCCAAAGCCAACCTACATAAAGTACATAACCACTTAAAAACACCACAATACTGTCACTATAAACGATTACAGAAAGATTACTGAGCGTAAAACAAGGTGAAATTAAACTATTAGCACACACACACACATAGTCCAACTCCTTCAGTGTGATCAGCTGTTAAATGTAGATGTAGAATTTGCCCCTCAAGCTATGCATATGCCTCTCACTATCCCCCACTCACTGAAAGCCAGGAGTGCAGGGGTGAAACAAGTTGCTGTATTTACCCTGGTAGTGTTTCCAGTGGCTCTCCAAAGATGCCTTGAATTTATTAAGCAATGGGGGACACTGTGGGTTTATATTACATACGATAGTGTGCATTTATATCACTCAGATGCCCTAATCCCGTATGGGGTGGCCACAAACAAATCGCCTCCATGTCGCTCTGTCCTCCGCCATTTCACTGCCCTGCTACCAGCTCACACCCCCCTCTCTCATATACCTCTCCACTCCATCCCTCCATCTCATCCTTGGCCTCCCCCTCCTGCTCCCCCCAATCGACCTCACTTACATACATTCTCCTCGTCAGTCTCTCACCTTCCATCCTCTCCACATGGCCAAACCATCTCAATGTGTTTCTCCTAACGCTTCCTATCACATCCACATCCACACCACAACACTTCTTCACTTCCTCATTTGTCAGTCTGTCTCTCTATGTGACTGATCTGTGATGTTGATCAGTAATGCATAATAATGTTCACACAAATTTCTCTCAATTTATGCCACTTTAGAGCTTAAAAATACTGCCATTCCATATACTGTACTGTACCATTACGAGGATGCCAGCCAGTAGGAGAATGCAAACAAGTTGTGGCTGGGATGATGCAATTCTCTCAGCTAACAAGAATGTTGTATGACTGATCACACATTTCATTCAATTTTTGTCATTTCAAGCTCAAAAACCATTATGTAGCTTACTCAGAACAGTAATGCACAAATCACACTTACAATAACTAAAAAACAAAGGAAAGGGGGTTGGGGGAGGGCAAAACTTAGAACAGGGATGATGCAATCACTGTTTACAAGGTACAGTATTGCAAGACTGCACACATTTCACTCAATATGTTAATTTAACCCCTTCCCTCCAATGATGCCTTTTTTACTGTCTTCTTGCTACTTTCAAGCAATTTTACTGACTTATGGATTGACTTATAAAATGGGAAGGGGTTACATACAGTCTTCATTTACCCCTTAAAATACTAGAGGGCTTTCCTCATTTGAAGAAAATTGCCTGGAAGATGCAGGAAAATTGTACATAATTCTTTACCTGATTCAAAGGGTAAAAGATCAAATACAGTAAGACCTCACTATAACGGACTAATTGGGGCCCAAACCAGTCCGAATAATGCGAAATTCTGATAAAAGCGACATCCGGACTTACCCTTACTAATCCGGACTTTTTCCGATATATCAGACATTAGTCCGGATTGCATCAGTGGTTTTCACCACCATTGCAGTATTGTACTGTGTTATACCTTCACTACATTAATCAAATGGTATAATAATACTGTACTGTGCAATGAAAAACATGTCATGGTATAATAATACTGTACTGTTCACTGAAAAACATGTCTTTTACTTGTCTTATTGTGGTGAACATAGCTGAAGTGGTCAGGCAGTCCGGACTGCTTTCTGGCTTTATCGGACTTTTTCCGATATATAGGAGTTTAGTCCGGTAGCTCCTCAAGTCCGATAAAAGCGAATTCCGGTCTATTGAAGTCCGTTATATCGAGGTTTTACTGCTAATATCACCCGTCACTTAGAACTGTAAAGCAAGACCACGCTGAGGATAATCTTGGCACATTTTGTCTCAAGGTGATGACTCTTTTGGCGGTGGGTTGCAATATACTCAACAGTCATAATGTCTCGCCACCACAGCGATTATTAAACTGCGAGACGAATAGTATTAAAAAAATGAAAAGGGGAGGGGGGATATAAAAAGTTGAACGCTGTTAAAGCAAAATATCAAACAGTATGGGGTAGGAGGGGAATCCACAGTAATGCAGAATGTGGAAATGGCTTGTGGGAAGGACTGCAAGATTTTAATGGCATTCATGGATCTAGAAAAAGCATTTGTTTGCTGTTATTGCTGCAATCCCAGGCTTATCTGGATGTGAACCCACTGACTGCAGGATACAGGAAACTTCAATCAGTTCAAAATGCTGAGGCTGTGTCGAAGGATTGCGTGCTGTGAATAACATAGTGTATGAGGCGAGTGTTTTGTGGTGTGGGAGGATGTACTGAAGTTTGGGCATAGTGGAAGTGTGTTGTGGTGTGGGAGGATGTACTGAAGTTTGGGCATAGTGGATGTGTTGTGGTGTGGGGGGATGTACTGCAGTATGGGCATAGCAGACTGTTTGTGAGTTATGTTTTGTATTGGTACTATACTGTAGCAGGGGAGGATAACGGGCACATCATAGTCTGCGTACATGAACTTGTGTCTCCCTGGGTAGAGATGTCTGGTGATGGTTCATGATGGAGGTTTTGGATGGCTCTGGCAGCTGTGTTTATGTACAGGATGTGCTTGTGAATGCAGTACTGGGTGAAGGAGGGAGGTTGCTACTGAGACAAGCTAGTGTTCTCATTGGTTAAGGAAGCTCCATAACACCTTTTTGTAAGTGCCGTGATTTATTTTGCTTATTACACCTTACTGTCCTACTCTACATTACATAAATCTATCAAATATAACTATCCTCTGCATAAACAGCATACAAAAGAATAGTAACCAGCCACTTCCAAAAATAAATTGCTAAGGAAGAGGTGTTAGGGAGCTTTCTTAACAAATGAGAAAACATACCTTGATGCAGTGTGGAGTGACTTCAATTTTTTTTTTTCATTATAAAGGAGGGTGATACAACAATAGGTTATAAGTGTGGGTATTCTTAAATGTGTCTTGAACTGAAGCTATGAACTGTGTGCCTCTCAATTCATATGATACGGTACTTGACTGGAGGTATTTTTTGGTCTCACTGCATCCTGTCACACTGCATATGGCAATGAACATTGGAGTAATTAAGGTGCTAGCATATGTATGGTGTGGAAAGAAAACTGCTGAATACTGTACACTTGGCAATGAACATGGGAATGATTTATTAAGATGCTATGTACGTATGATGTGGAATACCTGTGATGTTGTAAATCGGCAAGCAAAAGCCAATACTGGTATCGGTATTGGAAGGGAAAAATTATTCAATAATAGGAACTGTACTGGAATCACCTGAGTAACAAGGGAAAATATGTAAATAATGATTTAAATCAATGACCGTACACTCTAGTACTTATTTCTCCATCATTCGTGTGTGAACTAATGCTGTAAAGATTATTTTTCAAAGCAATGGTCATACCCCACATTCCGTTCACTGTCTAATTGGTAAAATGCTTGAACTAAAACACATGGAATATTTAGACCATAATATTACTGTGGTTAGAATGAAGCTCGACACAAACAGCTAGAAGACAGTCTTCTGTCAGGAGCTGTGGCGGACTGGTGGGAGCTTGCGAGTCAGGCAGTACACTTACATACCCTGTAGGTGTTCCATCAATGGTATAACTTAGGCTTAATGTTTACTTTCAATGATAGAAGAACCATGAGAGTATTTTTTTTTCTGAATGTTTTCTATTAAACTTCGGTAAAATGTATATAAAAAATATACACAATTATCACTGTCTTTCTTGGACTTTAAGGAGTTAATTGCTAAATTTGAATGTAAATTGCAAAGCTAATTGTTTAGCTCATGTGAAAAAATATTGGTCTATCTACCTATTGCCAGATGTCTCAATCCCGTAAGGTGTGGCCACAAACAAATCTCCATGTCGCCCTGTCCAATGCCACTTCACTGCCCTGCTCCCAGTTCACACACCTCTCTCATATACCTCTCCACTCCATCCCTCCATCTCATTCTCAGCCTTCCCCTCCCTCTCCCCACTTCCACTTCACCTGCAAACACCATCCTTACCAGTCCCTCACTCTCCATCCTCTCCACCTGGCCAAACCACCTCAATGTATTTTTCCTAACACTGTCTATCACATCCATATCCACACCACAATGCTCCTTCACTTCCTCACTTGTCAGTCTGTCTCTCCATGTAACTCAACATGCTCCTGCAGATAACTCATTTCCACTGCTCTCACACTTGACTTGTGTCCCTCCAACCAGGTCCAAGCTTCACTTCCATACGTTAGAGCTGGTATCATAATACTGTCATGCAGTGACTTTTTCACTTCCATGCTCACTTCCCTGTTCCTTATCACTGCTTCCAAAGAACCAGCAACCTTTCTTCCTTGTTGTACCCTTTCAAGCACTTCACCCTCTAAACTTCCATCCTTACTCATCACACTACCCATGTACTTAAATGCACTCACATTTTCCAGTTCCTCCTCATCCAGTCTCACTGTACATTGTGACTTCATTTCTCTCAAAGACCATAACTTTACCCTTCCCTACATTCACCTTTAGATTCCGTTTCTTTCACACCCTCCCAAACTCACCCACCATGCCTTGCTGTTCTCCTTTGTCTTAAAAAATGTTGGTACTTAAAAAAATTACAGTATACTAATACAGTATACTGTATTAGGCTGCATCAAAATATCGCAGTTTCTTTACTTGGATTTTTATTTCAAAGAAGCTGTAGAGTTTTATTTTAAAGAAGCAATAAAATGATGACTGTACTGTACCATAATAAAATGTTATTAAGACATATCAATACTCACAAGTAACATGTTTGCCATTGGGCATACAATAGGAAACAAAACACATACTGTAATTTTTGTGCTTGCTTAAAAGTCCGCAACACTCAATCATATAACAAATACTAAACATGTAACATATAGCTTCTAAACCTAAGCCAATTCTTGGTAATTAACGATAGCCTATATGAAATGCATAATGTGTGTAAGTTTCTGGTCATTACCCAAATAATAAAACAGCATTTATACTGTACATGAAATCTTGGCTGGCCAGCCATTAACCCGTCACGTCCCGACTGATTTCCAACCTCCGATACCCCCCAGCCCCAAGCATTTTCATATATTTTTTTTTTTGGCTCAAACCTTCGCTTTTGGTGACAAACATCAAAAATTCACAGAGAAATCGCCCTCCTGAGGCTATAAATGGTGCTACAGGTGATGAGTCAGCCTTACATTTTCCCTCTTTCTCATGGTACCTGGCTAAAGAAAACGAACTATGGAAGGGTTAACTAATTCAAGCCACTTTAAATTACATATTTATTTATTTATTTATTTGGTACGAATTTATGTGTAGTACAAGACTATATTGGTTTTCACACATTTATATAGGCAGTAGATGCATTGTTCATTCACCAAACACATCCACATATGGCACCTTCCTTTATGACATTACCACCTCATCACTTCTGTTTGTTTCTTGCTCTGGCTTCTTTATTTCTTTGTCCTTCACCTCAAGAATCACTTACACCGTGAATTTCGTCATTGGAGAAACCGTGGGGCAACATGTCTTTACTGGCCAGGTCACTGCTAACAGGTGAATTGCCGAGTGTGGGGGGGAGGGGGGGTCAGGTGGGGCAAGGCAGTATCCCCACTTGACAGCAGGTAGAGGAAGGTCTCCCACATATGCCTACCAAAAATCACCCATGAAACTTGAAAACTGTGCAAATTATGACCCTTGCAATTGCGTGATGTACCCGTACGTCGATGGGCGTCGCTGTGACAAAACGCTGTGACATACCCATACGTCGATGGGACTCCTGGGATTAACCATAAAATGAAACATTTATACTTAAAAGGCATGTAACATTTTTATGTATCAATACTCAACTCTGGCCAGACTTGCCTAAGAGTTGATAAACATTGGAAAAAATACATCTGCTTTAAACCCTGAGATTGGATTTAACACAATGTTAGTTTAGAGACTGTTCCTTATATACGGTACATCATGACTAAAACTGCTTTCCATTCAATAGTACAACATGAATGACTAAAGTCCAATGTATGCCAACCACATACATATGTACTACACTGTACTGTACTGGCTCACACTACACACAGAAAAATGTCATGCATTTCTTGAATTTGAGATACTGTAGTCTTCAGTCAAGTACGCACAGTATCTTACTTACTTAGAAAGCTTAGCACTGAAGGTTCTCTGGCTGAAGTGAGCAAAGCTTTATTGTAACAGTGTATTCTGCCAAAGCTAAATATTTGTTCTGAAGGTACACTCAAATCTGTGAATCATTTCCGCACATGAACACTAACTTGTAGCTCACACACGAAACTGCCAAATGTCATTCATCTCCTCGTCTGAGTTACTGTCCCCTTATTACCCCCATCTACTGCCTTCTTTCTTATTAAATGCAGTAAATCACTTATTTTTTTAGACAACCATAAGAAGACTGACTTAAATATTTTGACTAAACAAAGAATAAAATGACTAATGGATGTGGACATGTGTACACTATTTACATATATAAGTCCACACAGCCGCCACACTTACACACCACACAATATACCTCACTCAATTTGATGCTTCCAGCTTACAGTTCTTTCCTTTTTTTCCTTCCCCATTAACTCATTTATTATTCTAAACCTTTAATTGTTTTCAGTAAGACTTTATTACAGAGGGTGAGAGGTGTTAATATTGGGGGAGGGGTTGGGAGGGGTAGACCGAGAAAGACATGGGATGAGGTCATTAAATGTGACTTAAGGGTTAAGGGACTGAATAGGGAGGCTGCCAGAGATCGAGCAGCATGGAGAGCCGCCATTAGGTGACCAAGGCCGACACATGCAAGCATGTTGGAGCCTTCAAAAATGAGCGATGAGCGATGAGCGATGAAACAGTGTGAAGACAACAGCATTCATTCACACAGAATCAGGCAAAACAATGACCAAAATCTTCAGTAAAAGTCATTTTAATGTTTCTTCCGTCTATATCCGATATCAACAGTAAATATCGGTGTACAAAAATAAGCAAATACAGTATCAGCAATATGTCAGTTCAACGAACTGAATCGGTTGCAGCACTAACAGGAAAGGAAAACTGCTGAATACTGTAAGTTACACTTAGCAATGAACATGGGAATTAGTAAATAACTATATACCAGTATGTACAATCATGAAATGGCAGGAGACAGGATAGATAGATAGTATGTATAATGTGGAAGGATAAGTGCTGAGTACTGTGAAACTTTCTGATGGCAATGAAGCCTGTGCAGTGTACAGAGTAGATGGATGATTCAGTTAATGGTTCAGTGTTGGCACTTAGCCATCACACGAGACATGGGCGTATTTTGTAAGCGGTTGTTCCACATACAGTAAATAAATAAGGACAGATAAAAGATAGGTCGAGTCAATTATAGGCCATCATTGGTGTGCACCACATCAGGTATATCATTTGGGTTCCACTGAAGTAGTTCAAGGGTGACCATCACAAGGCAGCACCACTACTCATGATTTTCCAGTTGCTGTGGGGTGCAGGTAACTTACACATCAGCATCGGAGTAATTACCCGAGGGACAAAACTGACACCACCACAAAGAAGCCCTCGTGATGGAAATGCCACAAAAAAAACTTCCCCTAATTTGTGGAGATGAATTACAAATGCCCACTAAAATAATCAACGGACATGGGTGCAAAAAACAAAAATTATTTCAAGTTAGGTTGTATTAGATCCTTTGAACAGAGATAAATAAAAGGCAGACAGGAACTACAAATTCTCCTCCACCTCCTTCCTAAGATAAATAAGGATTTGTAATGGATATTAACAGAAGATAAAATGTTATTCTTAAATGTTCCTAAGCCAGCAATGAGCATAATTAATCTCAGTATCCGTTAGCTGGGTTTAATTATAAAAATTTACCCAATTAACAAGTGAATAAAAAAAAATGTTGATGGTACTGCCCCTCATCTTAACAACCTTTCTTGATCATCTTGTGGAGGCAAACATTGGGATTAAATTTTCCACAGTCACCCTTGTATTAACAACGTAAGCATGGCGTACTAGTGAGCATCCTCCCTACTACAAAGAGGAGAGTATGAGTAGAAGAAGATGTAGACCCAGGTTCTTATGAAACGTGAACCCAGTGAAGTGCAGGCTGAGGATGTCCGTCTACTGTTTACCATTGTCTTGGGAGGGATAGGGAGGGAATGGATGGACGTTTGCATGGCCGGGTAGTGGAGCCACCTCGGTACATCGGAGCCAGCACGTTAGGGCGTCCCTCTCCGGCAACCCACAAGGAGGAAAGTTGGAAGGAAATACAAAGGCAGAATCGGAGAGGGACACGCGTCCTCTCCAAAATCAATACCTCCTATTTCACTGCCTTACCAACACCAAAACTCAATTGCAACACTTACCTTACAGTCTGCAGCTCCCAGCAGAACTTTTGAAGCGCACTCAGTATCCAGTCATGGCTTCCTAACAACGTAAAAGACGAAATTTGAGAGTTGTTTACTAAACCCCTGCCCTGACGGCCATCATGGCGGAGTTATCAGAGTCGCCAAAGTCTGCTGCACAAACACCGCTAATATGTATTTAATAAACCGCTAGATTACCGCTAAGCATACATAAAATAGTAAAAAAATCGTTAGGAAAAAGTGCAAAATCTCTATAATTTTCCCAAACTTTTCTAAAATCTTTGTAACACCGCTGGATTTCTTGTCGGCGGACGATAAAAATTGCTGCTAAATGGAAGCTCCTATCTAGATCTAACATAAAAAAACGCTAAGTTGACAACATTAGGAGTTAAACTACTGATAAAAGAACCTCAAGATGCGAAATCTCCCCAAACGATCATCTTTCATTATAGTTTTCATGGACTGATTGACTGATTGAAATGGCTATTGCTGTAAAAAGTATATAAAGCATATATGAAACAAGGTGGCTGGCCTTCCTATATACCTTCTTCAGTGAACAGCGATATACAGGAGTTATTTAATCAACCCCCATTCTTCTTTCCCTATTTCACCATTTATCTATGAGTTGCTTCTCGCATTCTGCATTATTTCCATTAAACAGGAGGTTCCATATTATATTGTTTTCTATATATGACTGATGTAGTTACTATGAAAACGTTTATGTGGCTTTGGAGATTTCGTAACACCATTTCGTGGAAACTTATCCTCAACATCCTCTTGTATGTCATTGATTAATTATGTCGATATTAAAGCGTTGTAAATAACGCAAAAAAAGGAGGGGGGGAGGGATTAGGCTTAATATGTGAATTAAATAACTAAGATTTAGGGACTACGAAGCGTCCTATATCACTGAGGCTCTTTTTTTTTTTTTTTTCTTTTGTCACATCATCTCTTGTAGGGTCACTCTTCACCACATCATCTCTCCTGTCTCACTCTGCACGCCTTTTTCTAGTAGTATTTAGGTCCTACTCGAGCGTTTGATTCGAGGATGATCTGGGGGTCCGCCTTCAATGGGTTCCCCTGATGTAGGAGTTTGTGGCGATGAGACTGGTAGTGGTAGTAGTAGTATTAGTAGTGGTGGTAGTGGTGGTGGTAGTAGTGGTGGTAGTGGTGGTGGTGGTAGTAGTAGGCTAGCAGTAGTTTTTTTTTTCCTTTTTTTTTTTTTACGTGTCCGACTCTTGGCAAAGGCTTCAGGGCCTATCCCCAAGTCCCAGCAGTCTTCCTTGGGGCCCAGTAGCCTCCTACACCTCCACATGTCACCACTTCGGCGCTAACACCCACCGTCAATATTGAATACATGCTAGGGCTGTCTCATACAGGACTGGTGTATTGGTATTAGCGGGGGTATTTTTATGACATGTCGGCGGGTCATCTGGTAGATCAGAAAAGTCTGCTTTTCAAGAAATTCAAATCCTTAAACTGTTCCCTGCCCCAGTCGGGATTCGAACCTGGGTCCATTAGGACTGCAGGCCGCCTCTCTACCGAAAGAGTAGTAGTAGTAGTAGTAGTAGTAGTAGTAGTAGTAGATGTACACCTTAGACCTGCCCCTGCCACTATGCTTGGCGTGTAGAGTAAGGAGGCTCCCCAACACCTCTCCCTTAGCGATTTATTTTTGGATATGGCTGGCTAATATCCTTTTGTACAATAGTTGAGTATGGCGATGTTTGAAGGATTTATATAACGGAATAAAACAACGGTGTAACGAGCAAAATAAATCTCTTAGGAAAAGGTCTTTGGGTACTTCTTTAGGGCGGTAGTCTAGTACCGTTAGGAAGGTTACAAACACCTCTTCCTTACCGATTTATTCTTGATTCTGCTCCGTTACTATATTCTTGTGTGGTTAGGAAGGGTACAAACACCTTTTCCTTACCGATTTATTCTTGATTCTGCTTCGTTACTATATTCTTGTGTGGTTACGAAGGGTACAAACACCTCTTCCTTACCGATTTATCCCTGATTCTGCTTCGTTGCTATATTCTTGTGTGGTCAGGAAGCTTACAAACACCTTTTCCTTACCGATTTATCCCTGATTCTGCTCCACCACTATATTCCTGTATGTTATTCATGCAATCTAAGTCGGGGATATTAATGAGTAGTTTGGAGGATAAATCGCTATGGAAGAGGTGTTAGGGAGCTTCGTTAACCGACAAAAATACCAAAAACCAAGAAATAGATACCAAGACACGCAACATTTTTTCCTTAGCGATTTATTCTTGGATATGGCTGGTTAATGTCCCTTTATACGCTATTTATGCAGAGTGTGGCGATGTTTGAAAGATTTATGGAACACAGAATTGGACAGTGAGGTGTAATGAAAAATATAAATCGCTTAGAAAAAGGTGTTACGGAGCTTTCAAACGAGAATACGAGTCTATGTTATTTCATCAAGGCAGCTCCCTAACACCTCTTCCTAAGCAATTTATTTTGAATATTACACTTTGCCCTCCTCTTCTGTGTTACTTAAATCATTCTGTAGTAGTAGTAGTAGTAGTAGTAGCAGTAGTAGTAGTAGCCCCAGGTTCATCTAAACGTGAACCCAGTGGACTGCAGGCTGAAGTTCGCCTCTCGTGCAGTCCACCGTCGTCCTTCTGGGGGATAGGGAGGGAGTTGAGGGACGTTTGTATCACCAGGCAGTGGATCCGACCAGTTATATCAGTGCCACCACGCGAAGGCGACCCTCTATAGATCTTACTGACCTCTGGAATCCACTGACTTATTTGAGAGAGAGAGAGAGAGAGAGAGAGAGAGAGAGAGAGAGAGAGAGAGTGACCTCCATTTTAAAATATTCTGATGAGTTACACAGGTTGAGGGAGGAAGGGGAGGAGAGGAGAGAAGGAGAATGAGGATGTGGAGGCAAGAGAAGAGAGTGCAGTTCATCATCATCATCATCATCATCATCGTCATCACCATCATCATCATCATCATCATCATCACCACCATCATCATCATCATCATCTGTCTCATTATCCTGAATCTGTCTATCTGTCTGTCTGTCTGTCTAGCTATTCATTGTCAGACATCTTAATCCCATAAGGGGTGGCCACAAACAAATCGCCTCCATGTCACCCTGTCCTGTCCAAGTCTCCTGCCTTCTAAAACTCACACACTCCTCTCTCATATATCCATCCACTCCATTCCTTCATCTCTTTCTCGGTCTTCCTCTCCTCCTCTCCCCCTCCACCTCGCTCACATATACTCTACCATTCAGTCTCTCTTCTCCGTCCTCTCCACATGGCCAAATCATCTCAGTGTATTTCTCTTAACGCTTCAGTCGCATCCACATCGCCACAACGCTCCTTCACTTCCTCATTTGTCTGTCTGTCTCTCCATGTAACTCCACGACGCTCCTTCACTTCCCCATTTGTCTGTCTGTCTCTCCACGTAACTCCACAATGCTCCTTCACCCTTGATCACTCGCCTCCTTGATATAATTCGGCACCGAGGAAAGGAAAGAATATTTATCAAGTGTACAGTAGACGCAGTGAAACAGAGGCGAGCTTTTCTGTTTTTGAAATTTGAAAAACACTGACATTTCACACACACACACACACACACACACTTAGAGCTGTCCTTCTCCTACAGACGACGGCTACTATGCTCACTAAGATTGCGTGTTTCTCAGTCTTTGGTGTGCGTGTGTGTGTGTGTGTGTGCAGACCAATTCTGGATCCGCAAACTTCGCCTCACAGTCGACATGTCACGTCCGGGTTTGCTGGGAGAACTCTGATTTGGCTGTATTTCTGTTGTTTATACTCTTCTCTGGCCAGGCTCCGAGATTTTTCGAGATGAATGGTTCCTTTGCTGTAGAGGGCTGGCATTTATTTTCTGTCATGCATTGATTTCAAGATCTTTTGGTACGGTGTTGCCTTTCTTCGGGGTTGTCCTTATGTGATCTTTATATCTTTTCTTCTGTCCCCCTGGGTTGTGATGTGCTGCAGGGGGCTGGCCATACAGAACCTGGAGGGAGGGCTGTGTTCGGGTATGCAGAACACATGTCCAACCCATCTACGCTGTTTTTTAGCCAACGTGGTTTCTGTGATGGCTGACTTTGCCCGCTGGAGAATTGGTGAGTGAGGGACATTTTCCTGCCATGAGATTCCTTGGAGTATGATACAGCAAGCATCGGATGTGAAAAGGCTCAAGCTGTTTGATGTGATGGTGATAGGTAGTCCAGGATTCAGGGCCGTATAAGAAGGTGGAGAAGCATACAACCTTATATTCTGATACCTTCGTCTCAAATCTCAAGTTGGCGATTTCAGAGACTCTGGATCTGAGACGCCCGAAGGAGGCTGGTGCGTGGTTGATTCGTGCCAGGACTCCTGCATCAATCCAAGGCAGGTAAAATTCTCCACCTGTTTTACATTTTTGCCATTTATCTGAACCGCAAGAGGCTCTGCTGTGTTGCTTCTCTGAGATATATTGTTTCTGTTTTATTGACGTTTATTCAGAGCCCCATTTCATTGTATATGCTGGAAATGATGGTGAGAGACTGTGGTAGGGCTTCTGGGCCGTGTGCAAGAACAAGTCATCAGCGTACTCTAGCACCAGGAAATGAGCAGTTTCAGTCTTTGATTGTGCTTGAAGACGTCTGACATTATATAAGTTACCGTCAAGGCGGAACTGGATATTTACTCCATCATCAGGGTTTATTTGTTGGTGACTTACAAGGGTGACAGCAGTGAGATGGATGTTGAAAGTGACAGGAGCCAGGACACAATCTTGCTTTACGTCCACATCCACGTTAAAAGTTTCGGATTTGCTGCCACCTATGGACACACGAGCATACATGTTGTCATGCAGGCTCTTCGGGATGCTAAGAAATTTGTTTGGAACACCAAATTCTGAAAGAGCATTTCATAAAAGTTCTCTGTTGACAGTGTCAAATGGTTTTGCAAGATTGATGGATGCAATATACAAGTGACGGTTCTGCTCGTGGCATTTCTCTTGTATCTGTCGGGCAACAAAGATCATATCGCAGGTATTCGTTCCTTCCCAAATCCACATTGTGTTTCAGGCCGTGTTGACTCAGACAAATGTTTTGTCAGTCGTGAAAACATTATCTTGACTAATACTTTACTAGCATTCACAGGGAGGGAGATGCCCCCGCTGTTGTCGCAATTTGAGCGGTCCCCTTTCCTCCTGTAGATGGTTACGATATCAGAGGTAAGTCATTCATATGGCGTTTGTTCTTGTTTCCACATAGTTTGAGATTATGGAGGCACTGGTGAAGTAGCTGCATGGACAGCCTCTTTGATAATTTCAGACAGTATACCAACAAGGCCACGGCTTTTGTTATTTTTTAGGGATCAGATGGCCTGAACAGTTTCTGCAAGCGTAGGTGGGACATCAAGTCTGCCGCTTGAGGAGGTGGGATGAGCCAATCAGTTGTGATGTGCTGTATTCTTCATTGCAAGAATATCGTGTATACCCTCAGCATTTTCATCAAACCAGCCTTTATAGCGGTTAGTGGAGAAGCCTAGGGTTTCTTCTGCAGTGTTTTGGAGCAGTGTCTTAATGTTTAGCCACTCTCTGTTTAGGTTTGTTGCACTGTTGTTTGGATCAAGTGGTGGGCATTGAGGGAGCTCGTCTGTAATGGTGGTGCGGAAGATGTTACACGTTGCTACAGTTTAGTTCCTTGATGGATGGTCTACGGCACGTCTGTGGGTGTGTGACTAGTTGTGGTTTGGTGACGATAAGGCTATGGTCTGTGGGGCGTTCAGCACCTCTCATAGCCCGGGTTATAAGTAATTCTCTTCCATTTCGCTGCCTTACAATGACAGTCAGTTAGATGGCAGTGTCTAGATCGTGGGTGGATCCATGTGGTTTTGTGTTTATTCTTGAGCCGAAAGATGATGTTGATGATAACCAGACTGCGTTCCCAGCATAAGGAAGACAGCCTTGTACTGCTTTTTTTATTTTTTTTGTCTCGGGAGGAATGGTTTGTGGACTCCTGATCTTTGGTTCCTTCTTCCTTGCATAAAATTAAGTTAATGGCCATTTCTGTTCATGTCACCGGCGCCATGGCAGCCTGGAATGCCATGCCAGTGGTTATTATCTTTACCCACTCCTGCATTAAAAGCTCCAGGCAGGATCAGTTGGTCATTGGGTGATTTTGAGCGAATGGTGGCATCCAAAGAGTCATAAAGGGAATCATTAAGGGAATCATTAAGGATATCATTAAGGGAATCATTAAGGATATCATTAAGGGAATCATTAAGGGAATCATTAAGGGAATCATTAAGGATATCATTGAGGGAATCATAAAGGGAATCATTAAGGATATCATTAAGGGAATCATAAAGGGAATCATTGAGGGAATCATTAAGGGAATCATAAAGGGAATCATTGAGGGAATCATTGAGGGAATCATTAAGGGAATCATTGAGGGAATTAAGGGAATCACAGGTTTGGGCATAGGCACTGATGGGTGTTGTATATTGGCCTTTAGAGTGTGATATGCGCCAGAACATCAGTCTTTCTCTGTGATATACCTACACCTCTTAAAACACAACACTCCTCTCGTTGAGGGTGTAATAGGGGAGAAAAGGAAGGCGGGGGGGGAAGGAGGAAGGAGGGAAACACGTAGGAGGGAGGGAAGGAGGGGGGACTGACGTGGGAGGAGGAAGGAGGAGAGGGGGGGAGGGGGAGGGAGAGAGGGGGGGAGGGGAGGGAGGGGGGGGAGGAAGGAAGGAGGGAGAGAGGGAGGGAGGGGGGATTGACGTGGGAGGAGGAAGGAGAGGAGAGGGTGAGTGAGGGAGAGGGCAGGAGGGATGGGAGTCAGTGTGTGTCTTAGGCTCGTGCGGTGAGGGTGTGTCGCCATCTCTTCACACATGCCCATCACACAAATCAGCTCTGAAATGCCAGAATAAATCACCATGCGACCTACAACACGTCCGAGCATGTGAGTCTCTTTCGAAATTTGAACTCTTAAAATTTGTTTATAATCTTTTTTTAATTACCCAGTTTCAGTTTTTTTAAATTTATCGAAAAAAAAATATATATATAATTTTTAACTGCTTTAGACTACTTGGGTTCGTATTATTGTCGGGTAAGGAAGGTCCCTAACACCTCTTCCTTAGCGATTTATTTTTTGGATATGGCTGGTTAATATCCGTTTGTAGGTTATTTATGCTGAGTTTGGCGATACTGGAAGGATTCACATAACACAGAACAGGAGAGTAAGGTGTAATTAGAAATAAATCGCTTAGGAAAGGGTGTTTGGCGATATTGGAAGGATTCAAATAACACAGAACAGGACAGTAAGGTGTAGTAGCCAAAATAAATCGTTTAGGAAAGGGTGTTTGGCGATACTGGAAGGATTGACGTAACATATAGGACAGTAAGGTGTAATAGCCAAAATAAATCGCTTAGGAGAAGGTGTTAGGGAGCTTTCTTAACCAGCAAAAACGCATGCCATAAATACCAACAACCAAACTGCAATGGAAATGAGTGGAACATGAGAAAAGGGAATGTGAGAAGCATTACTCATTTGAAGGCAGAGTTGCGTGTGGTGCTGGTTTATCATCATCATCATCATTATCACCACCATCATCACCATCATCACCACCACAATCACCATCACCATCATCACCACCACAATCACCATCATCACCACCACCACAACCACCATCATCATCATCATCGCCATCATTACCACCATCACTGCCGTCTACCACCACCACCACCACCGCCACCACAACCATCATCATCATCATCATCATCATCATCTTAAATTAACCTCAGTTTACCCTTCCCATCTAAACTGCTGAATTTTAATAACAGATCAGCATTAGAATATGACGCTAGAAATGCAATGAGAAGGATTTAGGGTCGTAGCACTGTCCCTTCTGCGACTGAACTACGTGAAATATCCAACAGAATTACGAAAATCTGGGCCAAGTGAAGGTGAAAGAAGTAAATTTTCCAATCCTTCATATTTTATCGATTTAAATGCAGATTCTTCAAAAATTTGTTATATATAAGGAATTGTACCGCCCTAGATCCACACCCGAATGCTCTTTGTGTACATTTGTGATCTGCGCTGGAGGCTTCGATTATGTAATGATAAAATAAATAATTCAGATATAATCCTTCAAATTATATATATATTTACCTGCATATTCCCTCTCTTCACCAGAATCTGTTATATATACGAAATCTATTGCCAGACGCCTCAATCCCGCACGGGGTGGCCACAAACAAATCGCCTCCATGTCATTCTGTCCCCTGCCATTTCACTACCACGCTCCCAACTCACACCCCCCTCTCTCATATACTCCATCCCTCCATCTCATCCTCGGCCTACCCCTCCCTCTCGCCCCCTCCACCTCACTCACATACACTCTCCTCGTCAGTCTTTCACTCTCCATCCTCTCCACATGCCCAAACCACCTTTATAGATTCCCAGTCGAATGCTGTTTCTCTACATCCGTGACGCGCGTGAGTAGATAGATTTAAACGGAGTGTGGGAGGAGGTTATAGGGTTTTAAGTGAAGCCGTTGGTGTGGGTTGGGCGTGTGGGGGTGGTAAGTGTGGATTTTTTTATTTTCCTTTTTTATTTTTACATGGGTGGGCGTGGGTGGATGTATATGGGTGAGAAAAAATGTTGAGTGAGGATGAGTGTGGGTGGGGCTGATGATATGGGTGTCATTTTATTGAATTATGCGTTTATTTGTGAACTGGGTGGGTGTGGGTGGGAATAAGTGGGTGTGGAGGAATGTGGATAACTGACGGTGCTTTGAGTGTGGGTGGATGTGGGAAGATGTGGTGGATGTGGATGATTTGAATGGATATAAATGGACGTGGAGGAATGCGGATATGTGAGAGAAATTTAAGTGTGGGTGAGTGTGGAATGATCTCTATACTCTCTTCACTCGAACTTGGCCTAAAATTACCATCCGTCCATCTTGAATGCAGAGTTGTTGCAATAGATTAATGGCAGAATATGATGCTAGTCACGAAGAAGTGCTGTGGAAAGAATGTAGAGCCGTATTTCATATTCTGTCAACGGCTTCGTGAAATGAGCTGTAAACGGACGAAAATGTCGACCAAGTTGAAGTGAAAAGAGTATAGTTGTCATTATTATTATTATTATTATTATTATTATTATTATTAT
>JAGKTI010006122.1:21025-41938 GCA_018397915.1 Birgus latro | reverse complement strand
GTGTGGATGCGTCTGTGTGGATGAGTGTGGATGTACACACACACACACACACACACACACGTACTTTGAGTAACGATGTATGAAAGATAACCTAAGAAAAAAAGACACGTGTTACATTTATTAAATACATTTTAGTGACGTAAATGAAACATACACCACATGAAGTTAAAAAATAAAAAGGAAACAAATATTGCAGACACACTTATACACACACACACACACACATACACACACAAATAAACCACATAAACACATACACACACAAACAATACACACATTATAAATACATGCATACATGCAGTTGTATGGATGGATGGAAGCATGCAGTCAGATGTATGTATATATGTATAAATACCCTCATTCCAGCATAATTCCCCGCTTTTCAGTTAATTCACCCTTACTTTAGCCATCACAATTAACAAACTCCAATATAAAACTAAAATTCACCACTTAAAGAGCCACTGCCCCAGTCCACCCACTACTGATTGCCAGTATTCTGCAGGGGCGGATATCACATTTCACGCACTTCATTCACTCCTTAAAGAATCACCAGAATCCCTGCCTCAGCCCCTCCACTAATCCCTGCCTCAGCCCCTCCACTACTGATTGCCTATGGGTCTGCAGGGACGGCACTTGCAGGTCACCACATTCCTGAAGCTCTTCTCGAAGCTGAAGCCGTCATCACACTTCAGGGGGATGTTGATGTTCTCGTGTCTCTCCGGCTGGCAGCTGTGACAGTCATTGCCCTGACTCCAGATGCCCTCCTTCCGTGCTAGGAGTGAGAGACAGGGCGAGTGTGAGAGACAGGGTGAGAAAGAGATTGGGTGAGAGTGAGATAGAGTAAGAGATAGTCAGGGTGTGAGGGAGAAGTGCAAAAAGACAGGGTGAGGAGCAATATTATCGGAAAACGGTAACAACCAATCCTACATTACCCTAATTGAGGTGTAAGGGTAAGAGATAGGCAATCGTAGACCAGTACATTATTTTTACGGTAAATAACGTGCTGGAGAGGGACGCCTTCACGAGGTGGCAAAGATATAACCAGGCAACTCCACTGTCTGACTGTGCAAACCGCCCTCAGCTCCTCTGTCCTTGACGATGGATAGTGGACTGCAAGAGAAGGGTAGTATCGGCTTGCAGTCCACTGTCCTCACATTCAAGTGAGATTTGGTTCAACAACAGCAACAATGCATAAATCACTACAAGCAACACACACAAACACACACACACACACACACCTATAAACGTCCTGGTGGCGCAGTATCCGTAGCAGTATCTGATGGGGTCGGTGATGGGGTGTCTGTTGGCGCAGTGGCCGTGGTTGTATGTGTTCATGAAAAACATCCCGATCGTCTCGTGGTCGTCCATCTCTAGCGCTGCACATTCGCCTGCCGAACACGAGGAGATACAGTGAGAGAGAGCAAGAGTACAGCTGTAAGAACAGGAGAGAGAGAGAGGGGGGGGGGGGGGGGAGAGATTCCTCGCACAAAAGAGCTGGGTCATTTTTGGCTGATACCTCAAAGCGGGGGAGATGGAAATTGGTAGCAACTTCACCTTCCCCCCTCCTACTATATTACCAATCCCTTGGTATCCACACTTTCATTACACTTACACTTCGTTCATTCTGATGGCTGGGATTTTCGTCTTCTTGTGGCCTATTTCCCGTAGCTCAGAAGCAGAAAAAAAATCTATACTACGGCCCTATATTCTTTTCATAGCACTGCTTCGTAATTAGCAACATATTAGTGCTAATCTCTTATTATAGCTCAGCATTCAATATGAGGAGATGGCAATTTTTCGTCTAATGAAAGTAAACAGAGAATATGCCATCTTCAAAGTCTCAACCTTGATCCCAACCAATGCTCCCAAGAAATTTTACACAAACACTATAGCCGCAACAAACCATTCCAACTTCAATGCTAACAGATCAAATAATAATGGTAACTGCAAACATATTCTTACCTTTCCTTACTCCTGATTCGTCATCATTATCATTGCGGTCATCACGGTTTTTCTTATTATTGCGCCTTTCTTCGTTCCTCTCTCTTTCTTCCCCAGCAGTCGTCTCAGCTTCTGGCCTCTCCTCTTTCTCCTCCTCCTTCTCTGCAACAGTTGAATTGGATCGCTGTTCATTTCTCCTGTTGACGGCTTGCTCTTCGCCGGCTTTAGGCTCCTCCTTTCCTGTTAAATCTCGTTCAACCGTACCTAAGAGAAATATGAAGTCGTTAATCTCGCCCAACGGTGCATATGGAAAATATAAAGTGGCTTACCATCAAAATATACGTTTTCTCTAATATAATAATAAGAGAAAATGTGCAAAATAGGGGGTAACTCTTTAACTTTAAGAAAATATCAGCCAACTTTGCTTGACGGAGAGAGAGAGAACCTACCTGAGCCTGTGTGGTGAGAGGGTCGGGCCCACGAAAGTTCCGCTGTCTTCAGGTCCTCCACAAAATTCAGTACAGCATCCAATTTCTGTTCCAACCCGGCCACTGTCGCATTCACACGCTCTGCTGACTGGAATATAGAATATGAGTGGTTGGATGGACGACAGATACAGACAGGTAAGTATATGTAGGTAGGTAGGTCTAAACAGACAGGAAGGTAGATTGATAGACAGAGATACACAGACAGACATATGGATATATAGATACACAGACTGATACATAAATGAATACATAGGCAAGTAGGTAGGCGGGTAGGAAGAAATAGACATATGGAGCAGACCCATCACTAAATTCTAATCAGCCTAAAACTGCCATCTTTCTATTTTGAATGAGAAACTGCAGGAAGAGATTAACACTAAAATATGATGCCAGTCATAAAGAAGTGTTATGGAAAGGCTGAAGGGTCGTAACATTCTAAGTATATCAATTTTGGTACCACTATCGCATCCTGGCGATGAGCTACGGGAAATAAGCTGCAAAATAACGAAAATCTCCATCAGGGTAAAAGAAAATAGATCACCACAACTGACCTGCGTGGTGAGCTGTGAAATCCACTCCTTGTCTTGGTGTATGATATTGCAAAGAGAGGAGCCCCACCCTAACGACCCGCCAGCCTGCATCATCACCACCACCACCAAAACAACAGCTATCCTCCCGTTCATCTCTCTGTGGGAGTAGTATCAATACAGAATGTTAATTAGTACCTGTCTTCAAAACGTGTGAGAGAAGTGTTATGATCGTGAGACTTGACCTGTGAGGGATGAGGGATACAAGTAGACTGGAACTCAAAGAACATAAGGAAATAAGAACGTTGATGTTGATGAGATGGGTATCGCTGAGCGACAGAACTTAGACCACTGTTGTGAGAGAGATTTATCAAAAGAAATAGTAGAGAAATGATGCAATCTGGTAGATTAAGATGGTTTGGACATGAGAGGAGGGTGAGGGAGGGGGGGCGGGGACTGACTGAGGAGGTCACAGGTTATGAATGTGGAGGAAAGAATGGCCGGAGGTTGACTAAGGGAAATGTTGGATGAGGTCCAGCGTGGAGAGGTTCGAGTTGGGGAATTGTAGAAAGAAACGACTCAAGATCGTGACACATGGGGATCTGGTATCAAGTGAAAGTACCTACACATGCTATACTCTTTTTACTATAACTTGGCCTAAAATTGCTATATATTTATTTTGAATGTTGGGTTGTAACAATAAATTAACCCTAGAATGTGGTACTAGCCACAAGGAAGTGCAAAGAAAAGGATATAGAGCCGTAACATTGTCTTATTCTGCAACTGAGCTGCAGGACATAAGTTGCTAAAGGACGAAAACTTTGGCCAAATTGTGGTGAAAGAACAATGGTATAGTCAATGGTTCCTAAACTCATTATGTAAAATTTCAGTACTTCTTTCATTCCTTCGTGATGGAGTAGTGAGAAATATAGTTAGTAATTAAGATGATGATAATGATGATGATGACGATGATGATGGAGCTTACATTAGTCAAAACATCATTTTTAAGTGAATGCATATATGAAGGTAACTGTATAATGAAGCTATATCCTCCACTGAAAGCCTAATTAATCAATAGTAATGAAATTTAGAACACTTATATAGAAAACAGATTAATTTTCACATTTTTTTCTACTGTGCATCGCCGAGATTCTTTTCACTTTCGTTGTCTCTTCTCAACCATTTTTTAAGTTTCTAACACTTTTCCTCTTTCTAACCAGTTTCTTATCTTTCCAACACTATCTTGTCCTTCTCTCTTTTCTGGGATTAGTCTGGAACTCACAAAACAAAGAAGAGCAGATGTCTCGTCAAAGTTGTGGACAGAACTGGGGCGTTTGGTGGGGCTTCACTCCTTAAGTAACCCCTCACCTTCCTCATCTTTCCCCACCCCTCCCTCATTCCCCCCATCCTTCCCTCCCCAACACCTACTTCATCTTCTCCCACCCCTTTCTCTTTTCCTCAGTTCCTCCTAGCCTTCTCTTCCCTTCTTCTATCTCATCTTCCCTCACTTCTTTCTATTTCCCCTCATTCCCCTATCCTTCCCTCCCCTCTCCTCCTCTACCTCATCTTCCCCCCCCCCTTCCCCTCTCTCTCTCTCTCTCTCTCTCATCTCATCCTCTCCCCTTCCCTCCTCCACCCTCATCTTTTCCCCACCCCTTCCCTTCTCCTTCATTTTCCCCTATCCTTCCTTTCCCTCCCTCATCCACACTGATCCTGCTGACTTGCAAATAGTTAACTTATATAGACGGACTGAGAAGGAAACCATCCAACTAACATATATACCATATGGCTATGACACGCAACCGTCACTTTACAGTTAAAGGTCCCTATCTTAGTTCGAAGCATTGTATTCGACGTAGTTTTTGGAGATTTAGCACCTCTTCCTAAGCGCATTATTCTGCTACTAACTGTACCTCAAAATTCTCTTGTGTCATGCAATTAACGTTGCTATCAAAGCGATAGCCCTACAAATAACAAGAGAATATTAACGTATAAATGAACTCTTGATGAGAACAGAACAGAAACCTATACGAATCTGGAATAATTTTTGTGGTTACGCGATTTCATGCAACATAAAACTGATGTATGCTGTGGTAATGAGACTTTTTACCTTTCCTGCACCTCCAGAAGTGTCACTGGGTAAGGAAGACCCGCGATGCAAAAACAACCAGTGTTTTTTTCAGCTGCAAGCTCGAGTCCATGAGTGTGGTGTGTGTACGAGACGGACACGTGAGGCGGGAGTGGCACGTGAGCTAACCCTTTGATATCATTGGCTTCTCTTACTCTCTCATCAGCATATCTCTATCCCATAACGACTCGTATATTCAGGCCACATCGAAGCCTTTCCACACTCCATATTATTATGAACAAGGAAGATACGAGTATGTACGATTCTCTGGTCGTCTACTTCCTGTTCCAATCACATCAGACCTGAAACGGTCTCACCTGTAAATCTGGCTGATCCATTGTGACAAGTTGGTAAGTTGGGTTGGAGGAACAGGATACTTTCATTAGTTTGCTTTCATTTAATTCTCTTAAGGAATTACTTCAGCTCTACCCTGTGTCTTCCTACCACCCAACCCATCCACTTTACTCAAACTGTTAATCCTCCACCCCTTCACAAAACTCACCCCCCCCCCCCCGACCCTTGTAGCTTTCCTTCAAGGTGAAACGCCACATGTCGGAAATGGCTGTCAAGAGTTAGACACACAGTATGCTTGGACCTGACTAACGTAGTACTCTGACGGAACTATCTGTGCAGTTCGGGTCTTGTAACTTAGGACGCTTGTACCACCAGAGAAACCAACAATAATGCGTTTCATCTCACCTGGCGAAGACCCAACACCCCTGCCACCTCAGATGATAGTCAAATGAAGCCAGACTGGAGGGCTGATATGACTTGTAATCGAATTTCGTGCAACCACTGACGATGTGTGTGTGTGTGTGTGTAATTTAATTCACCAGGTCGGTCAGGATCACGTGATGGTTGTGATCATCAGCTTTTTACCCTCCCGGAAGAGCACTGAGAGCTCATATGGTCCGATCTAAGGGTAAAGCCTTGACCTTCACACATGCACACACCCATCCCCTTGCTCAAGAGGAATAGTACCCACCCGCTTCGTCAGTGAAACTTCGCATCTCGAGCAAGACACGAACCCCCATCTTAGCAGATGCTAGGCGAAAGCGTTACCACTGAGCCGGCGAGCAGTATATGTGTGTGTGTGTGTGTGTGTGTGTGTGTGTGTGTGTGTGATGCAACAGGACAGCTAAGCGTTAATGACGTAAAATTCCAAGGTCAAAGATATACAGGAAGTCGTACAAGTAGCTCCTTTCCCTTACCCCTTTCAATCCAAAGACATATGCTTCATGTAAGCAGATAACACCAGACGATTTGGTTTAATTAAAGAGCTGTCTTGAGATGTAATGGGGAGAATGAAAGCAATATTTAACCCATCCAGTTCGAAGTCTTTCCTATGCTGAATAAATTAAAACATTAGAAGAAAGGGTAAGTGCTCCTTTAAGTGTGGCTGGAGCGTTACATCCCAACACGATTGCTAGCATAAGGAAAGTAAAGGCGGTCTCCCCTGCCCATCAAACGCTAACTGTCTGGAAACTGCAAGACTACTGCATAGAAAAATACGTCATCGTAGTGAGAAGGCTCACCATTTCACTACAGTGAAGTGTAGCCAGTCCTGTGATAAGAGTTTTTTTTACAGTATCACGATGGGCGCGAGGTGAACGGCGATACAACACGCACCTGTATGGCTGCACTGGAGGCAACCAGATAAGCCAGGATTACTGAGAAGCACCTGTGTCTTCCCACAAGCTAGACGGTTTCTCTCCCCCGCCATGGTCATGGGAGGGTCGCCATGGTCATGGGAGGGTCGCCTGTGTTTGCATGTGACTTTCAGTCTGTGTTGCACGGCTTGGGTGCATGGTCAGTTTCCCCAAAAATCTCACTGGCTTCCCTCAACATCTGTATATAGTGCAGGGAGATGCATGTAATACTTTTGATGTGGAAATTACTACTCATTTTACACACCTATGCAAGGAGTGCTGGGGTGTATTATATAGGTGTGTGTGTGTGTGTGTGTGTGTGTGTGTGTGTGTGTGTGTGTATTTACCTAATTGTGATATACAGGAAATGAGCTACGCTCGTGGGGTCCCGTCTCTGTTTCTCAATAAGTCAAATTTTGCCTTAAAACTCATTTAAGTTTTTAGACTGGACGATCTCTTTGTCCAGGCTATTCCACAGGTCTATACATCTATACGGAAAACTAAATTTCTTGATGTCCTTCGAGCAGCTTGGCTTCTTTAGTTTCATTCCGTGTCCTTTTGTTGCTCTCTCATCCCACACAAACAGATTTTGGTCCTGAACACTGCAATCATGTCACCCCTCTTTGATCTAATTTCAATCAAATTTGATGGAAAGATTGAGTCACTCAAGTGATTTGATACTGAGAACAAGAGGTCAAAAGTCAAGGTCACTGGTCAAGATTAATTCATACAGTCTTTGTCTGATCCAGACCTGGTGGAATTGCTGAAAGGCAGCCTGGGATAGTGATTCAATTTTGAAAAGAATCAGTTAATAGTCAAGGTCACAAGGCAGGACCAAACATTAGGACCTAAACTGAATGAGTTTTGACTAACTTTGAACTGAACTTGGCAGAGGGGTTAAAAGTCAGCCAAAGAGTATGTGATTTGATTTTGAGAATAACATTTCAAAGCCATCTCATAAATTTATGACTTGAAAATACTCCTATGAACTACCTTTTGAAATATAAAGAAATCACTGAAAATTCAATTAGAAACAAATTATGCAAGCCTAAATTGGACCTAACCTCAGTAGCTCAAAATGGAAAATATTCAAAAAATTAAAAATAATGGCTTAAAATTTAAAACAGGGTGTGCAAAGACCAAAAATACACACCACCTTTACCAAGAAACAAAACTACTCTCCTTAACTAATCACATGAACATAAAAGGATTATACTTCACCACTTCACAGAATTTATCCCATCCTTGTAATTTTATGTTGAACTACCCCCATAACAAAGAAATAAAAAAAACAAACAGCCTCCCTACATTATACTCAATGCCTTAAAAACATCCTCCACCACCCAATACTATACTTCAAAAACATATAGGCATCCTCCTTCACAAAACAAACATATACACAAACACATGTCATCAGAACCACCTGAAATCTCCAGCCACACAGCTTCCTCCATGAACCATCACCAGATATTTATGCCACAGAAAATGCTATTCCCAGAGACACTCAAGTTCATCTACCTAGATTACAATGTAATCACCACCATTCTCTACTTCAGTAACAGTACCTAAACTGTGCTAATGCAAAGGCAATGCAGTATGCTCTTGCTATAATACAACCCATCACACAACACACTTACTCATCTCATTTCTTTCTCATAATACACAAACCTTATCACACAACACAGTTACTCACCTCATACACCTCTTGCAGTACACAGACCTTCAGCCTAACCTCATGAAATTTCTGGAAGCACCCAGCTGGTAGCCAGTTTCCTGCAATCCATGACATTCACATTCTGATGAGCCTGGGGCTAGAACCACCACAATCACACTCTATATTTACTCTATGGTGTACATATCATGTAAGCACACTACCATGCACCTACCCTCTTTGCAGTCCTCTTCACTCCAAATCTTTCACAAATCTCTACATTTCTTTTCCTATCTAGTATATACAGTACAACCTACACACAAAAATATACATATGCTATTTTGCTTGACATTTGCACATACTTAAGGCTGAATGTCAACTACCACAAAACTATTAGCAAAACTGCAATAGCAACACTAAAACGTGTTTTTCTGGAACTTTTGATATGCAATGTGTCATTTTGACATACAAGAATTTTAAGTTAGACTGCAGGATGAGAAATTTTCGACATGAAATATACATGGGTATCTGAGCCGTGGGCAATAGAATGGAAAGTATCAACTCAGGAGGCAGACACTTGAAATGTGTGGAGTAGTTTTATCTGAGTGACATGGTGAGTGTTTGAGGAGGAGTGGATGCTAGCTCCACTGCTAAACTGAGAAGTGAAGGAAATTTTGGGAACTGTTGCCTTTCCTGGTCATAAAGAGGCTCTTCTTTCATGCCAAGGGTAAAGGATACTCTACAAAACATGGGTAAGAAGTGTTAAGCTGTATGATGGCGAGACCTGGCCTGTAAGAGGAGAGGATAAAAGCAAATTTGAACATTCATAAAAGAGATCTGAGAATGACGAGATGGATACATAGGGTCTAGGAGGGAAAATACCAAGAACAGTGTTCTGCAAAGAAAGATCTGGCATATGAAACATCAGAAAGGTGATGCAAACTAGAAGACCAAGATAGTTTGGACATGCTGAGAGGAGGGAGAAGAATAGTCACTAGTATGAGTACAGGGAAGAATGCACAAAGGCAGGCTGCAAAAGACATGAAGTCAGATACAGCATGGAGATTTCTGGGCCAGGGGACTGAGCAGGGGAATGGTTCAACTGTCACATGAACAGATTCCATTAGATGAAAGAACATACACATTAGCATGGTCAGTGGTCTCTAATGAAAGCATAAACGTAAGAAATGTGAAAATATTTCTTGGATTTTCCTTACTATAACCTGTACTTCAAAAAAGTAAGAGCAATACAGTACTAAATTTTACCTTATTTGCATATACATGATACTGTAGCCTTGAATGTGAAACATATGCCAGCAGAGTATAATTTTTTGTAGTGAAAAATGGTTCACCTGGCAGTAGTACTAATATGACATCATCATACTGAAGAGACAGGAGGACTCTCTATAACTATTTCACTACCACAGTTTCCCTTTAGTTAAATAAAATAGTCCAAGAAATTATTCTGAAAGTCATCACTGAAATAATATGATGTAGTTCTATGGTTCATACATACAAGTATGCAACAAATACATGAAGAGGGAAACTTCAATAATAATAAAATATTTATTTGTGAATAACACAACTACCTTACATTGCTATACTTCAACCACCTTTACTCAAACCCAAACTCATACTGCAATGCCACCTACTGGACAATAAACGGCATATCACAATGTCAAGGCAAAGTATCATAACAATTCTACTGTACTTTATCCAGGACATCCCTGTGTATAGCCATTTTCCATAAAGTTCCAAACTCAGCATATCCTCATTGTAAGTTGCTCTTTTTACATAACTTTCTACTGGTATGTCCTCATTATTGTAAAGTAAAACTCCCTATTCACTTCACTGTTACCTAAAAAGCTGCTTTGCCAGTTTCAATTTACAGAAACAATAAATATATATCTATATATACAATAAAACCTTAATATAACGGACTTCAATAGACTGGAATTTGTTTTTATTGCAACTGAGAAGCTACCAGACTAAATTCTTATCATTCGGAAAAAGTCCGATAAAGCCAGAAGCAGTCTGGATTTCCTGAACACTTCAGCTATGTTCACCACAATAAGGTAAATAAAAGACATGTCCATCAGTGAACAGTACACTATTATTATGTATATGATACCACTGGATTACTGTAGTGAATGTATAATACAGTACAGTATTGCAATGGTAGTGAAAATGGTTTGAAAACCGTTGATCCAGTCCAGACTAATGTCTGATATATCAGAAAATGTCCGGGTTAGCAGGTGGAGTCCGGATGTCGCTTTTATCGGAATTTCGCTTTTCTCAGTCCGTTATAGTGAGGTTTTGCTGTATATATATATTTTGGCACACATGCCACATTTATGCCAAAGACTGCCTATACTGTATAATGGTCATGCATCTACTGTACCATGCACTAACAGAACAACAGGGTGAAAATCTGAGGATGGCTGCTGGGATTAACCCCTTCAGTCCCATGATATACTTTTTACTTTTCTTGCTGTTACCATAATGATTTTATTCAGACTGAGAAACCTTAACAGTGAATAAGTTACTGACAGCTGCATCTAACCCTTCCAGTTCCAAGACTTTCCCATGCTGGATATCATCATCTGGAGACAAAATAAAATTAAAAATATGTTCTGGGGTTGTAGGGATTTAACCTAAGTACCAAACAGTGTGCTTGTGTGCAGTCATTAGTGGAAGACCAAGATTCACATTCTCATCAACTATGGAAGTTCTTAACAAATGTTCCGTAGCAATTTATTTTGCACACTACACTTTTCTGTTCTCAAGTATGTTATTCATATCTTTTGAAAAGCAACAAACTGCATTAATGACACATGTAAATATTAACGTAGTAGTAGTAAAGATCACCTAACTCTGAACCAACTGAATAGAGGATGAAGTTGCCCTCCTCCTGAAATCTACCATCCTCCTTTTTTGGGGGTGAGGGTGAGGAAGACAGGAAGAGACGAGGACCACTTGTATAACCAGGCAGCTCCACCATTCAATTATATCAGTGCCACCTCATGAAGGCATCCCTCTCCAGCACTGATTATTCATCTAACAAAAGAGTTGCTATAAAGCCACATTAGCAGATGAGAACAAAGACCCAAGGGCTATATTCCTATAAGCTTAGGAGGCCTGCCAGCACCCCTTCCTTACCACATCACTTCTGTTGATGGTACGTTAGCAGTTTCCTCTGTGTTAATTACAGAGAATTCATTGGCAAAAAAAAAAAAAAGATATGAGTGTAGAGGTCAAAGGCGAGGCTACTTAAATGACGAACCTGAGTAGCCTAGTCCCAGGCCCCTACACTCATGATGAGGCAATAAAAGAGTGGATGATAAGTGAATAAAACTTGGTATGATTATGATACAAAGCATGCAAAACAGAATCACTAAAAGAAGTTCCAGATAGACTCCTACGTGAATGAGAATACAACAAACTAGGGATGTGAAGGTACTAGTTTGTCCATCTTAACCTGGCTTAGATTTTCACCCTTTGCAACTTATTTCTCACAGCTCAATGGCCGAATTGTTCACAATTAAAGCTCTACATCCTTCTCAATGGACTTCTTCATGATTAGCACCATATTCCAACATAACTTCTAACAGCTTAGCATTCAAGACAGAAAGATGGCAATTTCAGGCCAAGTTAAGGTGGGCTAAGTATGGAATTTGGCATAAACAAAAGAAAAATAACATCACCGATATTAACTTTTTCCAAACAAAAAGGCAGAGCAACTTTACAGTGTTAATCCTGTATCAACTTACTATAAAACAAACTTAACCCCTTACATACAGTCGTGCATTTTTTTTATTCTAGTCTTGCTAACTTCTAACCTTTCTTTCTATTTTCAGATGACTTCATTTTGTTGGAGATGGATGAGCGAGGGGGTTAATACAGTCTTCATGAACATCACAGGCAGAGATCTTTCAAAAGTTACATAAGCTCGTCTACTCATACCAAGAAAAAAATAAAAAATACACTATTGGATTCATGGGGTTAATGTTGGTCCTCCCAGGATAAACACCAAGTAAACAAAGTAAATGTTCCACATACTTTACAGCACATACCTCAATATTTTCTATAACAAAACTCTACCAGTACATCAGGTAACTTATTATTTAATCACTATTCAGTAAACTCTCTATCAAATTCTCTCCTATTACACAATGGATCTTATTCTTGTAACTCTTGCACACATATTCCACAAACTTCATTAATATTAAGATATACTGTACATTGTGCTAGCTCACCCTTTACAATATACTGCATATATATTGCACAACAGAACCTAGGTAAGTACTGTACACAACTCTACTCAGTAACAGTAACTCAAATTACATAATCATATCAGTAAAATTAAGTACAGTATATAAAACACTCCCTTCCCTTTCATCCACGCATCATCCAATCCTATAATACCCCATCAAGAGAATGGTACATTATTGCCTTCATTAAATAAAGGGTAAACACAAAGTAAATGTATGGACAATTTTGATGAATTGTCTGGTGCTTATATCAGTCTTTAAATAGCCTACCTTTCCAATAACAGATTGCTCTTCCAAGATGTAAACTGAAAATTTTGTAGCCAATCAATTAAAAAAAAAAATTGTCATCAATCTCTCAGAACATACAACTTTATTTTTCATAAAACTTATAAAATATTAATACTTGTATGGTTTAACCAGTACCATTCTATGTGCTACTGAATATGACATAGCCAATTGTATCCAAATTTACAGGTCACAGAGATGCTGCCATTCACTCGTCCATAATGTCTACAGATTAAGAGTACCAATATTAGCATCATTTTAGTTAGCTACACCAAATACGACCAAACTTTAACACGTCAAACTAACAGATGACAGAAATTATAAATAAAGCTACTGTACTTAAATTGTCTTGACTGCAACATACATTTATGGAGAGTGAAAGGGAAGGACAAAAATATCTGCACAAACTAGGTGGTTAAAGTAGTCGATACAATCAGTCAGGGATATCCCACTCAAACACAAATGCTTAAACTATGACTGTTTAGCCAATTGGGCCTCTTGTTCAGCTTGTTTTCTTGGAAACATGTTGGTATAATCAATTTGGTGATCACTCCACTCTTGCAAAATAAAGATTAACTCTCTCTCTCTCTCCCTCACATTAAAAGCTAAAAAAAGCACAATCACACAGAATATTACAAAGATACTTCACAGGGTTCGGTACATTCTAATGGTAGAATGTGCTTCAGTAAAAACAAAAAGTTTTAAAGCACTCCTACCTTGAACCTACTAGTTCACGATCAGTATCATATTTAAAGAATGCCAGTACAGTACTGGTAATCTTTATATATATACTAAAGTATTTCAGTATTTTATAAAAATAGTAACTTAAAAACGAGATTCACAAGCACTGGATTAAATTCATATCTTTTGCAAAGCTTTATTACAAAATTAATAGTAACAAAAATCATACTACAGCTATCACTTCCATTTTTTAAAACTAAAACGTTTGATAAAACTGTATTATTGTAATTACACAAAAAAAATCTTTACCAGCCACTAAAATAAATTCTTATTTACCTTACTTAGTTTAATAATCTTCTGAAACATAAAATGGCTTCTATAAAAAGACTCATACACAGATATCTCAGGTGCTATAAAAAATGCTAGCAATGATATATTCAACAAGGCAATATACTGTACCCTACATCCAAATATGCATTGCTACTGTATTTAAGCTTCCTCAACTTGTTTGGTTATTAGTATAAGATGCACCATTAACTAGGCCCTCAGAAGCCACATGGCCATTCTGGACACCATTAGCAATAACTCCATTCTTCACAATCCCATTACACTGATGATCTGACTTGCCAACAAAAAAGGGGTGGTTCTTGAATTTCTCGTACTCTGGAAGTGACAGCTGTTTATCGGACTCACTGATGTCATTGTGAATGGCTGCAATGAGCTCCTCTGAAAAACACAGGAAGGTCATGGTAAACAGGAGCTACTGCATCATCTAACATCAACTGCAAAGTATCTAAAAAACAAGAGTATTCTGTCTCAATGGATAGATTCCATATCCCTGTGAGAGCCCAGGTCCAACAGAATGACTGAAATGAGGCATTTTCAAATGTCAAGAAAGGGGGAACCCCCAGGTTTCAACCTATGAGTTTCACGGCTATGACCCGATAAGAGGAGAGAGGTACATCCCTCCAGCAGCATTCCACCCACAGCAGCCCTGGGACTCAATGGGATATGTTAAGGACAAACTATCAACTATGAAGAATTAAGATATTTACATATTACATGAATATGCTTCAAAATACAGAACAAGTCTCAAATCAGTCCTGCTGTATGTGATGTCTGCTGAGAGAGATGACACATTATGTGATGTGCTGGATTTACTGCTCGGTTATACAAATGTCCCATTAATCTAAAGTGGGTGTCATCCAGATTAGAGGGGTTCATAATTCTTCAGGTACCAAAAGTAACTGTATTAATCATCATCATTATCATCTTGCCTCTTTTACCTACAGGCAGGTGGGGTGAGGTAGGGTACTGAAAGTCAGGAAAAGGAATGAATACGATAATGGGAGAACTGATAAACAGCATACCCAATAAAATGAGCAAAACATGTTCGTTCACCATTCAAGCCCCAGAATCCTGGCTCCACCTCGTAGTGACAGCTGTCCACACACAGCCTCATAACCTTATAATTAACTTTCAGATGGTGGCTCAAACGGTAGAAAGGTGGCTTGCAGTCCCGACGGACCAGGTTCAAATCCACGCTGGGGCAGGGAACAGTTTAAGGATTTGAATTTCAATAAATCGGGATTTACTGATCTACCAGAAGTCCCGCCGACATGTCGTAAAAATACCCCCGCTAATACCAATACAACAGTCCTGTATGAGACAGCCCTAGCATGTATTCAATATGGACGGTGGGTGTTAGCACCAAAGTGGTGACATGTGGAGGTGTATGGTATGTAGGAGGACTGCTGGGCCTTGATAGCAGGCTGTGAAGCCTATGCCCAGGGTCGGAACACATTAAAAAAAAAAGAAAAAAAAAGTGCCAAACAGCATACATACTGCCGTAAAAAATTCATCCAACCAGCTCAATCCCTTGTCAGATCCCAAGCCTCATCAGCTTTTGTACCTCTCTTCCTCACACACTCATTTATCATATTTATCCACCTTCTTCTTAGCCAACCAAACTTCTGCTACTTTAAACTCACTAATACATACCCTTTTCATCACCCTAATTATATCAATTTTTTCCATATGGCTATACAACGTGAGCAAACTCTCATCAGCTCTGCTCTCCATGGACTTCCTAACTCACATCTCTCACATATCACATTACAGTAAAACCTCAATATAATGGACTTCAATAGACCAGAACTCACTCTTATCAGAATCAAGGAGCTACCAGACTAAACTCTTATATATCAGAAAAAGTCTGATAAAGCCAGAAGCAGTATGGACTGCCTGACAACTTCAGCTATGTTCACCACAATAAGGTAAATAAAAGACATGTTTATCAGTGTACAGTACAGTACAGTATTATTATTGTATGTATATTACATCATTTGATTACTATAGTGAATGTATAATGCAGTACAGTACTGCAATGGTAGTGAAAACAGTTTAAGAACTGTTGGTGCAATCCAGACTAATGTCTGATATATCGGAAAAAGTCTGGGTGAGCAGGGGGAAGTCCAGATGTCGCTTTTATTAGAATTTTGCTTTTTTCGGAATGGCTTGGACTCAATTAGTCCGTTATGAAGAGGTTTTACTATACAGAGTATTTCTTACCTTATCCACACTTCGCACTGCATAAAAATTTCTTAAGAACACAATCTCCACCACTCTAACTTCTGACATTTCAATTTCAAGTCACACCAGAATCTCAAAACTACATGTTATTGTAGATACAAGTACAGTACTATGTTAATGGGATATACAAATTCTTAATATAGTGTATAACTTACCCAAAGAGTTGAAATTCTTCTCACCCCGGATGTAGCCAAGCATCACTACACGAAGTTCTGATCCGTAAAAGTCATTCTCAAAGACGTGCATGATGTGTGTTTCCTGGAAGAGGTACGCCTCCTGTGATGTAGGTACACAAACACACACAATGCACACACATACATACACACACAAACAAAAGAGATTAGTAAAGAAACAGTAAGAAATAGCAAAGCTATTGCATGTGCTTAAGAGGAAGTAAGGTAAATACAGGTTAAAATTAGATTAGAAATATTATGAAATTATAAAGCAGATGCAAGTGGTTAGTGAGAGATATGCTATACAAGGGTACAATAAGAAATCCTAATGTTCATGCATGTATTTAGGACTTCAGGTGGAGGAAGGCTAAACAGGGGTACTAAAGTGTATGAAAATAAGAAATTCAGTAAGCTACAATAAAGATTAAAAGCACCTTCAAAACAAAATACAGGAAAAAGGAAAAGCTAAGGAGTTGAACCAGCCGGTTGAAATGCAGAATATCGGATGATGGATGCTTTTCAACAACACCGAATACTATACCCAGTACAGTACCTTTACACATGTTACAGAAACAAGCAAATCAGCTAATGCAGTACATCAAAGTGACAGAGTCATGCTAACATTTCCCTCCTACTTTTATGTCACATTTCTCTTGCTTCTGTCATCCACTATTGCAATAATAAATTAAAGATAAAACACTGTCTCTCTCCTCTACACACTATACACACCAGTAATTATGGTTTTCTTCGTACTCAAAGTATTGCCTAAAAATAGTCCCCTTTCATCACAAATATATCAAAATTCAGCATTTCTATTTTCAAACCCAATCTCCTAAAAGCTTCCCTTAATTTTCTCACTCCTATTTTCCAGAAAAAATTAATGTGCTGTCTGTTAGTAATTTCAAAATATGTAAAAGCAAGGGTTGCAAGTCTCATGCCTGCCAAATGGAGGAGTTCATGTACCCTACTTGCTTTGCAACCTCCAAACGCTCTCCAGCAAGGTCAATTCTTTCTCACCTCTCTGCCTCTACATGCTCTCCCCCATGCACTGCACACACAAAATCAGCATTGTTTTGAAGCCTACCTCTAATACTATTACATCTCTAATGCACCCACTAAGCATAAACATTGCACACGATGGAGTTACTTTCCACACCTTGTGGCAACTGTACATGACCACACTCATTTAACGATAACAGTGCATGATTCTCTAGCAATGTCCTCTCACACAATCCTATAGTGCACTTGGTCTAACCTGACAAAGATCTCCAATGCCTTTCAGCTCAGCTGATGGTTACTTATAGTCAGACTGAAGATTTTGACTTGTAAACATGGAGACTCAATCGTAACCCTTAACACTTAACTGACTTCATGCAACCACAACTTAGTACAGTATATTCAAGTCAGGGCAGTGACGTAGCACTGCCAAGAAAAAGCAAACCAACTACAGTTTACTCTTACACATCTATCATACCATTCACTGGTACAATCACCCTTAGGTAACTTTTTCTGGTTAATATAAAATTATTTTATTTAGCTTTCAGTCCACAGCAGCAAAAGGCATAAGGCATAAGCAAATGGATTAAAGTCATTATTGATCAAAGCACTGCTGAACACTAGGAACATGCAGAAATTAAACACAGCTAACTCAGAATAATATCTTCGCTCTAGTTTTGTTATGTTTAGTTTCAGTTTTATGTGCATGCAAATGAACTGAAAAGCCACACTGAACTTTTCATTGGCACAGACTCACATTTACATTATCTTTGGATGTTAATATACCGGTATATCATCACATTAACATGAACTATATCAATATTAAGAAATGAAAATCTAGCAACTTCACAAAATGCCAGCTCCATGCTGCCAAAATGCTTGATCAACAATACCAATCAATCATATAAATCAAATAAATGAAAATTTACTGAAATAGTGCTTTTGAGAAAAAAAATATTCATTATTATTAAAGGTAAGTAAGCAGGCACTCATATTAATCAGGTAAATGAAAAACAATGAAAAAATATTAATACAGTGCAGTACATGTATATATGCAGGCACTCATTCATATTCCAAAGTGAATGGTCAATTGTTGTGACTCAAGTTGCAACATTAAGGAAAAATATGAATAAACATGCACACAGCTGCTTCACAATACAGCATAATCATACACCTGACAGGTATCATTTGTATTCATGGCATTTCCAACATATGAATAATTCCAGAATGCTTCTCACATACTGTAATATTAAAAATGACAATATAATTAAAACCTTGCATTAACTATTTGCTGGTGAACAAAGTGAAAGCAGTGGAAATGAGTTAGAGTATTTGAGAGGAGCATGTGGTAACATGGAGAGACATACTGACAAATGAAGTGAAGGAGCATTGTGGTGTGGATGTGATAAGAAGCGTTAGGAGAAACACACAGAGGTGGTTTGGCCATGTGGAGAGGATAGAGAGTGAGAAACTGATGAGGAGAGTATATGTGAGTGAGGTGGAGGGGGGAGAGGGAGGGGGAGGCCAAGGATGAGATGGAGGGATGAAGTGTGAGCTGGGCGCAGGGCACTGAAATGGCGGGAGACAGGTCGACATGGGGGTAATTTGTTTGTGACCACACCTTATAGGATTTAGGCGTCTGGCAATAGATTGATAGATAGACAATTAAAATCTCTCTCAAGTTTACTGGAGATATTACACTACAGATACTTCACACAACCAAGAAAATAATCAATGCTACCTTACTATTGTACATTCCTGCAAAATACCAAACAGTAGCTTCCCTAATCAAGTAGCCTTCATTACGAGAACTTTTACCAGTAGGAAGTTAGGATAAAATGCTTAATCCTGTAGTAAACTTCATCCAACATTTAGAAAACAGTACAGTATTGTATAGACTAATGTACAGTACTATTAACTGAACAAAGACCTCCAGATCCAAATTAAGAGATGAGAGGACCCTGGGGCACAGCATCTTGTGGAGGCCCTCTAAAAGGCCAAACGCTGAAGTTGTAAGGCAAAAGGCTAGGGGTCACATGTTATGTGGAAACTTCCCACACTTGGGTTCACAGCTCAGCTCTGTTCACAAATAAATAGGCCTATGGTCTAATAATTAAGGCTGTTAACAATAAAGAAACTGAAGTCCAAAAAGCACAAGGACACTCCAGAAAATGGGTACTTGTTACTCAAGACAATTTGGATGCACCACTTACCATCGACTTCTTCTCATTCTTGTAGTATGGGTTCCAGCCAATACTCATCACCATCTTGAAGGTGGGTCCATTGTCCACCTTCGCCCACCCAAAGTAGATGCCAGTGGTGATCTCATCCGGAAGGTGCTCTACTACATGCTCAGGGAAGTTAGCTGGAACATAAAACAAATCAGTAAAAACCACTCCACCCATGGCTTGCTGGCACTCAATATTGTATTATGAAAACTATGGCTCAAAGGTAGTATGGTTCAGTGCATGAAACTTACAAGGTATGTTCAAGATTTCTCAGTTCCATGTGATCTATATATAGTTCATTCATGCATACAGAGTAATCATTTGTTTTACCATATAGGTATTCAACAAAATGCTATTCCATGACAGTCATACATAATTACTGTACCAAACTTACATAAACCTGACATGCAATAAAGATCTAACCATACATTCACTGATGAGTCTTACAGTCAGTTTACAAAGTGTATAAATTGGCCATTGATCTCACTCGGCCATTATCAACTTCACAATTTCCATGACCTTCAAAGTGTTCCCCACTTATCAGGGATGTCAAGATTAGAACTTCAACTCACCATGCCGGTGTCTGGTTAAAAATAAAAATAACAGTAGGCGATAATTCACTGAAAGGATACAAAAAAAACAATAGTGTATTACAAAATGAAAACAATCATTGTATCAAATTTTCTCAAAGTATCAAAGCAACTGGCTTGATCGGTAGAGAGGTGGGCTACAGTCCCGACGGACCCAGGTTCAAATCCACGCTGGGGCAGGGAACAGTTTAAGGATTTTAATTTCATTAAATTAGGCTTTACTGATCTACCAGAAGACCCACCAACATGTCGTAAAAATACCCCCGCTAATACCAATACACCAGTCCTGTATGAAACAGCCCTAGCATGTATTCAATATGGACAGTGGGTGTTAGCGCCGTAGTGGTGACATGTAGAGGTGTATGGTATGTAGGAGGACTGCTGGGCCTTGATAGCAGGCTGTGAAGTCTATGCCCAGAGTCAAAAAAAAAATAACTACAGAAATTTTTTTAAATACTGCAAATCAAGGCAAATTTCTCGTAATAAAATGCGAGAAGCCATTGGAGATACCACAAATGTTATCGTGGTCCTCCTTATACCCATAGATCACTGACAACAGCTTACACTATCAACACTGATTACCTTATCAGTACGGAAAATGGTGTAACACTTAAATAATATATACGGTACAGAACCTACAGGATGCTACACAAGAAGCATGTCATTATACTCTTTTCACTTTAACCTGTTCTCAAACTGCAATCTCCCCACCTTTA
>JAGKTI010006122.1:0-11641 GCA_018397915.1 Birgus latro | reverse complement strand
CCATGTGAACCACTGGTGGGTCATAGACCCTGACTGAGTCACTGATGTAGGGACTGATAAAACTATATACAGTACATGCATGTTCTGGAGAAAGCTTAAAAAAAAGGGAGATAACGACCATTGATCCCATTTCTTTGAAACTTAAAACTGATGTGCTTGCCACATGATTGTCACAGATAACTGGATGCTTTCTGAGCCAAATTAAGTGATGATTGTCAGAAAAGAGGTGCATACAAATGCATTATCCCTGTCAGCTAGAGAATGCTATCCATTCTGTGGTCAGGGCTGGATTTATACATAGCGAGGCCCTAAGCTATGAGAAACTGTAAAGGTCCTATTCGGCAATTAACAGATAATAAGGCTGTGTACCAAATGAGCCTGACAAGAATTTTGCCGAGATGCATAACAAATCCAAGCAGTGCGTTAATTATGTTAAATCATTACTTACATGTAAACTATAATATATGAAAACCAAAAAGTGATAAAATAATGGATAAGACAGACCACAGGCCCAGCCCACCTGCTCAGTCCCAAGTCTTGACATGGAACCTGGGACTCATAGCTCACCAGCCGTGGCCAGTGGCTGTGGCACCCTGCCAGAACGGCTACAGGGACACTCTCCAAGTTTGCCTTGGCACTGCAACTGCCCAACCATTATACACCTGCTGATAGCCTCCTGGGACAGTACTCCCAGGTTCGGGACCCTCTCTATTGGACGGAAGTGGCAGCCTGGGAACCGTAATATCCTATACCATCTGTCACGGATCCAAGCCCCATCCCGTCCTGGTCCCCTAAACTATACAGGTGGAGTCTGCGCCATGCCTCCCCTTAGGTAGGTCCACCACTACTAAGCAGGGACAAAGTTTTCTGGCCGCATGCCCTTACTGGCCTCAACTCGTGACATAGTGAGGTATATTTTGTGGCATGTTAAGCGCATGTAGGGTAGGGCATGAGGCAAAGGAAAGTGTTTGGGGGTATGCTGGCCTATTTTCTGTGTAAAGTGTCACACTGAAAAGGTTAGCAAAAAGAGATGGTAAGGATATCCTGATCTCTAGTGAAACAGGAGTTCTAAATCTCCCTATCACCAGCAGTCCCATCCTCCTCGGTTGTGCCATCCTGAGCAACTGGTGCTACACCCTACTCCCTCGATACGAAAAGAGAGAGAGAGAGAGAGAGAGAGAGAGAGAGAGAGAGAGAGAGAGAGGACCTTTCAGACTGTACGGCCCCAAGCTGAAGTTTGTTAAGAGTATGCTTAAATCCGACCCTGATTCTGGTGATGCCAAAAGATTTTATTCGGTTTAATATCCTGTGTCACCTCTGATCATTCCTTCCTCTCAGAGCTCTTTTCCCCATGCACACATCATTCTTTAGGTTGTGGCATTGGAGGTTTTGTAACACCTACACCTCAGTTATCTATTCTGTACATTACACTTCACTATCATCATTTATGTCTGATCCGAGCTCTGTGTATATAGCAATAATATACATAATAAATGAGATGTTAAAGTCCAGTATGCAAATAAATAGCTTACAGCCTTAAATAGTAACACAAAGCTTCCAGTGCCACTTAATATGTGGTCATTGCATCATCTCTTCTCCAAGATGCAGAGGGGAATAAGCCATAGGATACAGCACTTAAGATACAGGAATTTAGTACAGCTGTGGTTGCATACAGGCACATGCACACATATATCCACACACAACCTGATGGCAGTTTTCCCCATCAACCATGGCTTAAGGTACACTGTAATGCAAAACCCACGGTGGTTTCGAGCTCCACAGGGTGTGGACAGTATCTCTTTGGGCTTAAACCTCACTCCCACCTCAGTGAGACTTAGCAGTGTCTTGGCACTCCAAAGGACTTGGCCATGCTCAGCCTGTTGATCCCCTTATGTTAGGATGCTAGAAAAGGAAGTGTATATTCTGCCTCTGCTGCAAAGTATAAAATCACACACACACATACACATTAAAGAAAAAGGTACAAATTATGTGCAGTTTGCCACAAGGGTGCGGAAGTAACTTCATTTTGTGTTGTGTTTGTGGAAAAGTGGGTGCATAAGAAATGTACTGATATTAGAGGTAGACTACGAAACAATGCTGATTTTGAATGTGCAGTGTGTCAGGGAGAGCATGTAGAGATTGTTAAGGCAAGAAAGGATTGATCTTGCTGGAGAGTTTTTTGACTGTGTGGAAGAGCTTTGTAATTTGGGGGATATGTTATGTGCTGAAGGTGGAGCTGGAGCCCTGTGGCTTGGGTTAAAGAGTGGTTGGAGGAAGTTCTGGGAGCTGTTGCCTCTCCTGACATTGAGAAGGCTTTCCCTCCATGCAAAGGGATCGCTGTGGCATATGTTTGGAATGTAATGCTGTATGGTAGTGAGACCTGGGCAGTAAAGAAAAAGGAAATTTGTAGGTGCAAACATACAGAAATGACAATGACTGGATGGACATGTTAAAGGAGAATGGGAGGCCTGGGAGGGCCAGGATTATGACTGAAGAGTTGAGAGGAAGGATGGGACTGGGATGTATTGGTGCTGTGATGAGGAAGGGTAGGTTGAAATGGTTTGGGCATGTCAGGATGGTGAATGACAACTGGGTGCGGAAGGAAAGAAGTGTAAACTTCAGGGGTTGGGTTGAGAAAGGCAGGCTGAAAAAGACCTGGGAAGAGGTCATAGTGTGTGACCTCAGGGATAGGGAACTGAATAGGGAGACTGCCTGAGACTGAGCAGCATGTAGAGCTCCCATTAGGTAACCATAGCCGAAACATGCAAGCATGTTGGAGTCTTTATAAAAGATATAATACAATGAAAAAATAGCAAAGTTTTGCAATATATTTATTTGCACAATGGATACAGATGCATATCCAAAATTCAAGGTCATCACTTTATATAAAAAGAAATCCACTGCATAAAACAGGAAATGCTACTGGTATTTCATTATTAAAATACAATGAAAAAACAGTAAAGTTTTGCAACACATTTATTTGCACAATGGATACCGATGCGTATCCCAGAATTCGAGGTCATCACTTTATATAAAAAGAAATCCACAAAATCCACTGAATAAAACAGGAAATGCTGCTGGCATTTCATTATTAAAATACTTCCTACGAAAATATATACAACGTATCCTAGTGACTCTTGAGCACAAACAATATCTATCACAATACATATTAAGGCACTTATATGATCATCTTAAATGTCAGGACCAACTTGCCTAGCCCCAGGTTCCTACGCTTCTCATGGGGCAACATAGGATTGGATGATGGATGGATGGATACATGAATACTGTATTCTCTATAAGAAAAACCAATGCCGCATTAGATCAGTGCTACAATTTTCTACTTTTGTTTTTCACACCTAAACAATGTTCTGGGCTGAGTGACATGTTGCTACAGCAGTTTACTACTACTGCTAATACTAGTGTCTGCATTCAAACAACTTAAGCTAATGGCAACACACTGACCTGGAACATCACTTTATGCCCCACAGCAAAAGTCAAGATTTTATAACTGGCCATGAATTACTTCTTAAACAAACTGCAGCATGTATGGTAGGGGAAAAAAAAAATGATTATACTACGCAGCAGTCCATTAACTTTACCTCATATGCAAATTCAAGTGAATTTACTCTGCTATATGATGGTAACAGCAGGTTAGAATTACAATTACTTACCCTGTCCAAGCCAAGGGACATTATTTTTACTTTTCTTTGGTGATATCATACAATTTTATTCAGCTTCAGACAGCATCCTACCAGCAAAGGGCTTAATTAAGTTTTTACGTAAACCTCCCAGTTCATGAAAGCCACTCCAGAGCACAATATAATTATCTAATGAGAGCAAGAAAAAAAAATATAAGACTGCATCACAGTGAAGGGATTTAACAGTGATAAAAACGTATCCTTATGCTCATTCAAATTGGAATTAAACCAGGCCACAATTCGCATCCTCCCACATACAGCCGTACTCCCTCACACAATGTCCATCACTTGTAACTACAGCCCATTCCAAATCAGAACAACTGTAATGAGTCATGGAGTTTAAATGAGGGGAATGGGCAAGAAGGGAATGATGCGAGTCACAGCTGAGTGTACATCAGACCCTCATTTTACAATGAACTATTATGCATTAAATTGCTCTTACAATGATGAAAGTTGCAAGCTTTTTTTCAATATACAATCAGATTTTCTCTCATACGATTATTATGATCCTAAACGAAGCCTCAATGGTCAATGTATGATAGCTATTTTTGCTTATACAAATGTTGACAAGTAAGCCTAGTCATTTGTTTGTTTCAAGATGGCCTTTGAACTAGGTCACTACCAATTGTGTTAGTGTCAGTGTTGAAAGGATAGTGTGGTGTTGGAGCTCAAACAGGAAGTGGAGTGCAGTGAAGTGGAAAAAACTACCATTTAGTTGAGTCTGAAACTTGTTTTAAGACTTTGTTGAGTGGGTGACCCTTGGCCAAAATTGTATCCCAACTTAATCCATGTTATAATTAACTTGATATATGATCAACTGTTACGCAATGGATTTTATCAAATGTATCCTCATCATAATATGGGGGCATGCTCTAACTGAGAATGAACTACAGCTACTGAGTGCAAGAGGATAACAAAGTGCTGTCCCAGGTTGCAGATAAACTCAAGAGGCATGATTTGTGCCACTGGTCCCAGTCCAGCTATATATTTCATTTAACCCTTTTAATCCAGTGACATAATTTTGTAGCTGGCACTTGCTACCTCTTGACTTTATTCAGCTTTGGTAAGAATTCTATTCAATGATGGAAAACACTGAAGGCTATATCTAACTTCTCCATCTCAAAAGTCTTTCCTTAAACTAATTAAATAGTCTGAAAGAAAAATGATTTAAGTAAAATTATGTCATTGGACTGTGGGAGTTAAAAATTTTACACTATGGATGCAAATATTATATTAGTTCAGTTGTGATCACCTGTGATCGTCATGATACTGAATATATTGTAAGACCCCCTTATTCCTTCCTTCCAATATTGAGGCCTTGTAAGAAGCACATGGGATGTGTATAATTTAAATAAGTTCTTCTGCAGTTTAAAAAAGGCAATATATTCCAAAAAATATCTAGGTGTAATGGTGCAAAATAAATAGTAAAAGATGAGGTAATATGTATGCTCCTTCCCAAAGACAAAGGTGAAGGAGAACATAAGCTGAGGATGGAGTGTCATGAAGGGAGTGACTCGAGCTGATTAATGACAGAAATCCCTGTAAATCATTCTGTCAAAGCCAGCTTTAAAATAATGTAACATAGTCCATATGTTGTATTCTAAATGTCAAGTATTTCCAGTTACTACATAACGTTGGTAAACACAGTGGGCACTCAGTTACCCACTCATAACAATGATCACATACAGTACACACAATATTGTAGCCAAGGCTCCGACACATAAATACACACACAAAGAACTTATTTCTAATTAACACAGTGTAAGAAATCAGTCACTACAACTATAGGATTTCATCAACAGCATTATACAATTAAAATAATCTTGACACTACTTAAAGCACTAGTTTTAAACAAAATGTATTCCAGCAATTCTTAATCCTAACTCTGCACACTTCTCACTGACGATGTGGGAAATTAAGATACCTTATTGTGACCTACTACAAACTAAATTAGCAGTATAGTTACAAATTTGTACTGTACTTATAGGCAATTTTTTAAAAACTTACAGAAGACTTTACCTACCAGGAAAAAAAAAAAAAAAAAAATAGTACTGCCCATATCTTGCCAACAGCAAAATGACACCCTCCATTTAATCTTAACCTTTTCACTACAGTGATATCTCTTAAGTGTTATCTTGCTATTCTTCAACAAGTTATTTACCATAAGGAAATCCCTTTGTTACCAATGGGGTTGAAGATCAACCCCTCTGGCGCTGGAATTGGACGCCTTAACATGGTGCCACCAATAAATTTGGTTAACTCCACTGCCTGTTAAACAAACATCATTCAACTCCCACCTTACCCCCAAAAGGATGATGGAGGGCTGCAAGATGAGGGCAACTTCAGCCTGCAGTCTACCGGGTTCACATTTCAAATGAAACTGGGGCTGCAACCACCTCTAATATTACAATACCAGTTCAAAATGTCTTTCCTAAGCCAAAATAAAAATCAACAGCAATTACCAAAATAAAACATTTATATACTATCTTTACCTAAGAAATTACCAACACAATTAATTACCCAATTATAAAATTTAATTCAAACTTAACAACAGCAGAAAATGATAAATGAACTAATCCTTCTTGAATGGGGCAGCTGTTACAATTATCTCTATGATTTGACCAGGTAAAATATTACTCACAATAATTACTGTGACCCAATGAGTTCTGAACACCATTATGTGAAGTAAGGTACAGTCAATCAAATCATGTTAGGTGTCCTCTTAAAGCAATTCCCATACTGAGGGTGGCCATGGTACAGCTGATGTTTTCTATAGAATGGTACAATAAAATTTACATAATGACAATTCAGCTTTATAGGCAGTAATGGAACTTTAATAAACAATTTTGTCACAGTGGTTTTGGAGAAAAAGAAAAAAAAAACTGTCTGAGCACTTCATATTTGGTTGCTGATGGCAGTATGAACATGCTCTAAACACTGCTGCATGTCCTCATGGTCAGAGCGGCACTGTTCCAACCTGCAAAACAGGTAAAGTACTTAAATTACTTAGCAGCAGTTTTTTAGCTTAGGTTAGGTTGAGTTAAACTACATTAGATGATGATGGCTTGTTTTTTATGTCCACAGCAGAAAAAGAAGCTTAACAACTTCCCCCCTTCCTTCTAAGTTAGGTTTGATTACTTCAGCTCACTTTAACATAGGATGCAATAAATATGGTAAACAGGACAGAGATTCTCTCCCTCCTTTACTAAGTGCATCATCATCATCATCATCATCCAGACCTTCTTTCCCACCCTAGGGAGGGGTGAGGAGTAGCAACGTCCAGGCAGCCCAAATCTGCCCAAACCAATGGGCCATGGTTCCATTCACCCACCATTCAAGCCCCCAGAATCCTGGCTTTATCTGATACGCTCAAAACTTTTACCACGTTCTGTAGTTTCACATAAACGCATCCAATAGAGTCTATCCGGACACTACCAAGTTAAAAAGGGGTGACAAATCCCTGATCATACGCTTCTCTTCACAATATTCATCTAGCCAGCACGAACTCTCGTCAGTCCCCTAGCCTCACCGACTTCCAAACCTCTCTTCCTCACACACACTCATCCACCATATCCCTCCACCTTCTCCTTGGCCTACCTCCTCTCCTCCCACCTTCAAATTTGCTCAGATATACCTTTTTCACCACTCTATTGTTGGGCAGTAAGTGCATTAAAAAAATAAGATGGGTGTTTACAGAAGAGAAATTGCTTAAACTGCATAAATTAAGTGATGAGCACACTAATTTCAGTGTTCACTCGTTACAGGTAACTAAAAAATAATACCTATGTTAGTACTGACACCAAAATGACCAGTGAAGGGGATAAGTTTGAGGGTGTGAAGTGTGTACTATCAGATATGACCAATCATGGGTGGAGTAAAGAGAAGGTTGCCTTGCTGATTAACGAAAGAGAAATGAAGATAAAAATGGTATTCAGTGGGTTAACACACTCCAGCCAGATGTCGCCTACAAGTGATTACATGCAATGAGTAGTTGATGTTTAATACTCAAACAATACCACTCAGGGAAACTGATGCCTAAAGGCCATCTTGTATACCATACACACAGTACTGTATCAGTACTTATAAAGTGATCTAATTCTTACTTTTTTAATATCTTTTCCAACTGGTCACCAGTCCAAGGAACTTTTTTTAGGCCTTGGAGACAGTTTTGTATGAGAACTTTGAAGCAGGCACGTCGACAGTTGTTGTGATTGGGAGAATCCCAAACGGGGGTTGCTCGTACATAGGACCACGCTAGCAGGCAATAATCAACCAAGCTCATCCACTGCTCTGCTTCCTCCAGCTGCTTACACTGCTCCATGATGGTTTTCTGAGGGTATTAGGTTAATAAGTTGGTCTGGTCTATCTACACCACAGTATAAAAGAACAAGCTGAAATATGTGTGCATGCATGTGCATGCATGCAAGTGTGAATTATGGTCACAAATGTACAACTAAATTAATACAGTACATATATATAATTTACCCTGTACGAGAAACACTGAAAGCAGAAAGCAACAAATTTTGAAGAAAAAACAAATTAATAACTTGTTACGACAAAGCTCGTATCCCTGTTTTCCCGACATGTTCTCAATCTTCGTCTGTCCATCTTCAAACTCACACACACACCATTTTCACTGTCCTCATACCCATTCTCTGGACAATGATTATGATGATAATGATGAACAAGGTGGTGGTGGTGGTGGTGGTGGTGGTGGTGGTGGTGATGATGCTATGATAAAAACTGTAATGGTGGTGCTGATGATGCTCATAATGGTGACGGTGGTAACAATGACAATAATGATGATGATGATATGTGAACTCTGTTACAACCTTGAATGAGGTGAGGTGAGGTGCAGCTTTGTTATATGCAGGAGAATCAGTCTTAGATGCCAGCCTGGAAACTGGAAGAGCTTTAAAGATGCATTTCTTCTGCTGGTTTAGCTTTTCCTCCATCTGCCGCAAATCTGGCGCAGGTAAAATTTCAGAGATCTCTTCTGTAAAAAATTAAGGGTCTTAAAATTATAAACATGCTGAGCAGTAACTGGGTAAGACCACTATTTAAAATGTACCTCATCACCCTTCCTATCCCTCAAAAGCAGAGTCATGTAATGCAGGAAAAATGCAGCTTCAGTCTGCAGTCCACTAAGTCTACAATCACACGAGCTTGAGGCCAAAAGAGCAGCAGCAGCATATTAGCCATAAGACTCCCAAGACAAAAGGTTAAGCAGGGCACTGCATACACTTCCAGTTACTGTTTCACAAATACTGTACAGGCAAACCCTGATATACGACACCCATAGATGCAATACCTTGGAATAGTAATGGGGGTAGAAATACCATCCTACCCTGCCTAATGTAGGCCTACACCCGGTTCTGCGATGGATTTTTATTTTTATTTTTTTATTTTTTCAAATTTTGATGATATTCTAGACTTAAATTTTGTGTTTAGGTTGATTTACAAACTGTTCTGAGACTAAGATTAATGTGCTTTAGTCATAGGTGAAGTAAACACGGTCATTTGGGGTGCGGATTCTTGCCCATCAGACAAGGTACAAAACTGTGGACAACTAGGCAACTCAACAAAGAATATTTCATATTTGACCACTGAACATCTAAGCTATCATTTATCTATCTATCTACGTACTGCCAGATGCCATAATCCTGTAAGGGGTGGCCATTTGATTTTGAGTTATTTGTTTTACAAGGAGAGGCACTAACCCTCCGCCAACCCACTTGTTGACACGTAGGGAGCACATATGGTTTGGTTATATGGGTACCACTCAGCACTGTAAATGGTTTCTTGGCTTACAGGAAACCATTTGGTGTGTCACTCAATGTAAAGCCACCTGTAAAGGAAAGAAAAGCAATAGGAAGTGACAGGAAAGATGGGAAAAATAGAAAGAGAGGAGGGCAGGCACAGAAAAAGAATAATAAAGGAAGAAGTACGCAGCACTACATCAAGTGAGTGGATGATGGTCGCAACCACCTACCGCTATGGAATACATAATAATTTTCAATAAATACTAATAATCATGAAAGCCTTCATGAGTAAATATTTCATGCATTGATGAAAACTGTGACATCGATAAATCGTGTGTTTACATTTGGGCTGTTCAAGGGTAAATGCTTTGAAAATACAAAGAAATTTCTAAATAAATGTTGGGAAATAAGAGAGAAGAAAATGAAGGAACTCACCAACCAGAACAGTAACTAAAACAACATAAAAAGGGGCTGTTGAAAAGGCTATCCTGATCGCATCGTCGATTGTATTCTCCATCAAGAGAATTCCCCATCAAAACATCAACGATTCTCTGTCACAACAATTCGCACCTTACATGATTCTGCGTCATTCATACATTATTGTTATGAATAACAGATGTTTACTTAACTGTCCTGGGATCGTCTGATGGTGGAATTGTATACAATGCTGCTGCTGCTTCTCTACCGAATCTGAATACCAGTCAGAGATTGCATTCTCCAGTGACCTTGACTGGATACAAGCTTGACGGGCACTGAGTTTTAAGCTTGGGTTAGCTTCTTTTACAGCTGTTAGGCCATTTAGATTGAGTTTAAACTTTTTTTAAACTCATTAGGGTGGGATTAGGACTTGGCTGGGAGGGAAATCCAAGGCTCAAAACGCATCCCTATACTTTACGTTAAATCTACCCTGAGATACAATACCCCACCTAGCGATGGGTATTTACTTAACCAACTGCATCGTTAAACTGGGGTTTGCCTGCAATGTATTCACATTGCTTGAAAACAAAATTAAACTAATGCAAGTCTTAACCAACTGTAATAATAAAAAATGAACCAAATTTTGGAGCCTAGTGGTTTAGTGGGTAATTACGGCACTCCAATCAGATTGAGCTGGTGAAGGTTTATATCCAAAGGGTGGTTGGGGTTTATTGTTCAAGTAATGCCATTCAGGGATGAGTGAGGCTGGTCACTCTCATCTTAAGTGTCAGGACCAACTTGCCTAGCCCCGGGCTTCTATGCTCCTCTGTAGGGCAACATAGGATTGGATAATGAATGAATGAATGAATGCTACCTCATACAACCTGAAAGCAAATGAGCTAATGCAAGCCTTTCCTCCAAGTAAAAATAATACTAATACTACTACTAATAATAATCATAATCACCATCATCATCATCATCATAATAACATAAGTAATAATAAAAATGTACCTTTTAAAACTGGAAGCAAATATGGAACCATCACTATTGCTATCATACTCATCCATATTTCCCTAGTAACATAATCATCACATAATTCATGTCACCTTTGAGTTCAGGGTGAGTGGTGAGCACACGGTTAAGTACATCCACCAGCTGATTTTGTGAGAGACCCTTAATGGCAACTTCAGGCGGGGACTGTGAAGGTGATACTGTTAGGCTCCGGCATTTCTTCATGATTGGCGACATCTGCATCAATCTCTGTAAGTACAATTTTATAAGTACAACATACTAATTCCTTCAAAATATTAATACCAGTACCTGTATAATCCAATGAAAGCTTTACTCGTGGACTACCAGCACAGTGATATTGCACTGCACAAGTAAGTGCAGAAAAATAATTTAACAGAAAACCATATCAACAGCTTTCCAAGTCTACATAAACTACATTATCATAATTATTATACCCGACCTTTTTAACAACATAAATACTCCGGTGTAAGGTGTCATAAAGCCTGCTTCCTGTTGGACCTCATCTCCATTACAGACAGCTCATCCAGCTCTCTTGTTGCTATCAATGTTACACATACTGGTATGATCAAATCCATTTATAGGCTAAATGCAATGCTATCATATATATATATATATATATATTCATCACCATGACTATATATATGTACATATATGATAGAATTGCATTTAGCCTATAAATGAATTTGATAATACCATTATGTGAAACACTTATAGCAACAAGAGAGCTGGATG
>JAGKTI010006121.1:22011-41940 GCA_018397915.1 Birgus latro | reverse complement strand
GAGAGAGAGAGAGAGAGAGAGAGAGAGAGAGAGAGAGAGAGAGAGAATATGGAAGTGAAATAAATAATAACTGAGAATAAACTACTATGTACACATGGTTATCGAGGAAATTTGCAAAGTGATAAATACGATAAGCTTCTGAAAATAGATTGAATTATAGATAGTAGTTATATGGGATACTAAATGCAAACTATGGACTGCAGAATAAATTATAATACTGACATTTTAAACGTTGTGGAGGGGGAGGTGGGGAGGATGGGGGAAGGGGGGGATGGTGTGGGGGAGGGGAAGGATGCGTTGAGGGAGGTGGACTTAGGGATGTGTGTGTTTGGGTGGAAGAAGGTGATAAAACACACACACACACACACACACACACACACACACACACCTGGTCAGGCCATACAGACAGTGAGTTATCCTATCTTCCATTTTCTGTTAAGTGCTCCCAGGTATTGGTGTAGCGGGCACTGCGATATATACTGTTTATTTAATACCCACCTCAGTAACTTTAACCCCTTTTATGACGAGAACCAATTCCTTATTCATATCTTGTTCCCTCCAGACGATTTTGTTCAATTTAGATTTTGTCTTAACTGAAGGGGTTGTGTATGGCCGTCAGCAACCCCTTCTGAACGAGTAGTCTTCTTAAGCTGAGTAAAATCGTAGGAGACAGTAAGACAAAAACGAGAAATGTCATCGGGTTGCACTGGATAATGGATCCTGATTCTGTCCATACTATACCTTCTTTAACTTAGTCTAAAATTGATGTCTCCCCATTTTGAAAGCAGAGTTGTAACCATAACAGAACGTTCGAATACGGTGCTGATCTCGAAGAAGTACAATGGAAAGGATGTGTACCCTAGTACCGTCTTTTCTGCCATTGTGCTACGTGAAATAGGCTGCAAAAAGGCGAAAATCTAGACCAAGATAGACTTTTCGATCTGAAGGGATAGGAAAGACTACATAATCCCCTCCCGAGACAGCATTCCTAAGTGCAGTCGTTTGGTAGTAGCCTGAGTAAAATGAAAAAAATACGTGATCGTAGTGAAGGAGTTAAACTTGTTCAAGTTAATCCTAGTGTGCACATTTGTATTAGTCTGTGTGTGTATTTCTTGTTTCGTTAACCTGTTCGTGTTATTTCTGAGAATATGAAAAAATTCTAAGGGAATTACGCTCAAGTTTCACAACGAGCAGTATCAGAAATTTAACAAGTTGTGGAGGGGGGGAGCCCGTTAAACTGGGATCACAATCACCACAATTGTTGCTCCTGACCATGTGGGCTTTAGTCTTCTTACTGAAGAAAATATTTCTCTTAAGAAATGAGTCCGTCTGACTCAAAAGCATATCCACTTAGCGTTTGTATGTGTGTGTGTGTGGTTTTTGCAACACGGCATCTTAAAATCATATATGTGGATTTTTTAAAATACGTACAACTCTAAACATGGGTTTACCATACACACACAGTATGCATTCAGTCGTGTTTATGTATAACACAATGATATGTTGGGACGAAAGGGGCACCGACCTTGTAAAGTTGGTAATTTTATTTTCTGCGTCATGCCATCATTTATATGGCCACAGTTTGCCGGGAAGAAGCACCATACCACTGACTAACACTGCTTGGCTCTTATGACAGTCTTGGCAGAATAAGGTATTTTAACGTTAGCTAGAATAAGTAAATAAATAAAAGAATAGGTAAATTAAGGATATGTCTGACCTGTACAGTTGATTTTAGTTTCTCCAGATGAGTAAAACGGTAGCAGCCAATTTCCATTTAACTACCTTCGAATTCGAAGTGTAGGGAACCTTGGCTAGGCTGCTGTAGTTAGTTCATTGCACTTAAGGCAGGTAACCAGCCTCCTCTCCTTGGTGGCCTGCATTTAAAAAAAGTCCATTCATGTCTTATGGGCAGAACCTTTACAGGAATGTATTCCAATTGGGACATTTAAACCACTAGAGCACTTGATTACCAGGTCGAATATCAAAGTGTGGTATTATCTTTCTCACCTCATCCTTAGGCAGGAAGAAAGAGGTCGGGATTATGAAAATAACTTTGTGTTATTTTGCAGGTACAGAGGCGTCGAGTGGGACTGCAGCAGGTGCGAGATGAGTTCCGGCGAGAGAATCTTTACCTTCAGCACAAATTCCCCCACTTCTTTGTCACGTCCCAGGTAAATGCCAGCAAGGTATTCAGTACAGCACGTGATATCAGGGACTTCCTCCCTGACACCATGTCAAAAAACAGTCTGTGGGCAGAGAACAGGGGCCTTCAAAGGTAGCCCAGCTGGTTACAAAATGCCCTCACTCTTTCTGTCTCTTTCTGTAGTAACTTGCTTTTTTTTTCTCTTTTTTTCCCCACTAAGAGCCCTTGGCCCTTAAATGTTCATGCACGCCATTAGGAGAGAAACACACCAGATCTCTCTAGTTTTGGAATATTAGCCAGTAGGGAAAAGTGTAGGGAAATGTGAGAAGCAGAAGAGGTGAACTGTGTGGCAAACTTGATCCAGACCCAGCATATTCATCATCTTTTTATGGACAGAGAAACTTACCCAACCTCACTCAGCCTAGAAACATTAGCCAACAAGGAAAAGTGAGATGTAGCATTGGTGAAATTTTATGTAAACATTTGATCCCAGCTTGACATACTCATGCTGTGGTTTATTTACAGTGGCAGCAGCACAATCGGATGTCATGTCTGTACTTGGGGTATCGGTTGTTCTGGGCGCTGTACTTCACCATGTGGGCGATATGGGCGTGGGTTGGCTCCATGGGGTATCACGCACAAGCCTCACTTAAGTTCTACTTCCTACTTTACCTCACCAACTGGAGCATCTGGACTCTGGCTGTTGACACCACCATCCAGGCTGTTAATGTTATCCTCCATTTCAAGAAGATCTCAGAAGATGGTTAGTTGTCCATATATCTGTTTATAGTCCCAGTCCTGGTGTGGTGATCAGGATATATATCCTATACCTCTGGGGAGGGATGCCTTCATGTGATTTCACTGATGTAACTGGGCAGGTCCACTGGGTGGTCATATAATATTCCCTCAGCTCTCTCCTAGTCCCCTGCAAAGAGTTTGATTAGCTGTAGGAGAGAGAGAGACATTCAGATGAACCTGGGCTGTTGCTACTGGTGCTACTGCTACTTTATTATTTTTACAGTACAGCAGTGCTCTAAGTACAGATTAGTTTTAAAAATATCAGAGGGATTTGTAAAAAATACTACAAAAGGAAGCTATATGGGGCTAGAAAAACTCCCATTATCCATTGGTATTAGGATGTGACAGCCCCATTGCTCAGCATTTGTGTTGCTTAGAGTCTTTGACTGTCAGGGAATGAAATATCTTTCTCAGGTCTGGAGAATCCATCATGGAAGAATCAAACTTCCCAAGACACTCAGTATTCCAGTTACAACAGTGTTTTTCTAGTTTGAATGTTCTTTAGACAAACATGGGAAGACACAGTATTTGAGCCTGGGTGTATTAAATGAAATTCAGGAAGGAGGGAGGATGTCCCTGGGTATTTCTTTCTGTTGCTCATTTCTTCAGTGAGATTAAAGAGGTTTGCTGTATGAAAATTATGATGACTGTAGAAGTAACAGTGTAATGTTCTCCGCATTTCTTGTCTTGGATGTTACATAGTGTTATTTATTGATTTACTGGTATACAGTACTTTCTCATTTTATGTTTAGTGATATTTTGTAGTACTGTACTCTGTATCCAGCTACTAGTAACATCATACAGCATATTAAGAAGTAGCTGTGTTTTGCAGGCGATGCTCAATACCCACGTATGACAAGGGCAATGCAAGTGTCGTGGGTGCTGTCAAACATCATGGGGGCGGTGCACCTCTTCATCACATTCTCTTACTGGATTACAGTTTTCCCCAATAGGAATGGTGAGCATTAGACAAGATTAATTGACTGTTTCTTTTGTGCAAAAAAATTTTATCATAATACTCCTGTTAGTTTTTCTGCAATCCCTTGGACTGAGACAGACAAACAGACAAGAATAAAGAAAATAACTAGTATTAAAATATGGTGTTATATAGTACCCTATGTATAAATTAAAGCATGTCAGAGATAGTTGTCATTACTGTATTTCACTTACCCATTTACTACAAAGTGACCCATATCTCCCCCTCTCCATTCAGATGAAAGGTTGACTGAGATTGGCATCAACACCCACATAATGCCAGGGGTGTATATCCTGCTTGATGCTGCTGTTGCTGCCACACCACGCCGCCTCCTCCATGCATACCAGCCGGCTCTCTTCGTCACAGCCTACACCCTCTTCAACCTACTTTACTACTTGTGTGGTGGCCTGGTGGGTTGGGTAGCATTGTAACAGCCAATTCTATTTTATCCCTGGAGAGATGTAGGGGCCCCTAGTCCAGGACATTGAGGGTAGATGACTAGCCTACTTCCCTTGGTGGCATTACATGACTGAAAAACCTCCAGTCACCTCTTGGGATTGAACCCATGGAGGGCTGTCACTCCCACCTGGGGTATGTCAATCACTAGACCACCAAGCTGTAGGAGTGCTGTGATGGAGTTTTTATTCATTGCTTATGTGAGGGTTATGAGCTGGTCTTTAACCCTTTATTATTCTGAGTTATGGTAGCTTAGCCTTAGGTCCTTTCCTGTATACTTCAGAGGAGGTAATAAGAGTTTTTTTTTTTTTAACTCCCCTAGGTATAATTTTATTTTAAGCTTTCTTACTATTATGCTTTACCTGTTACCTGTCTAAAATTTACATTCTCTAAGTTGAATAAAAACATACACAGGCAGCTATAGTAAAATAAGAACTATGGGATCAGAGTCATGCGAGTTAAATTCTGACCATTGTTATGACCTATTTATGAAGGATTACCAGGGGCAGACTGCACTTTACTGATCCAATGAGTGAACAAGCTAAAACCCTGAGTGCTATTCCATCTTCTACAGGATTATCTAGGGTGGTCTGCCTTCTACCTATCCACTGAGTTTAGATGTTAAAATCCTGACTGTTATTCCATCTTCAGGATTACCTAGGGCGGCCTGCACTCTACCCGTCCATTGACTGGACCCAGCCAGGTAGCACCGTGGGCATTATGTCGTCAGTGGTACTCCTCCTCATTCCTCTCCTCCATGCCTGCCTCTGCGCCCTCTATGCTGCTCGGGTCAAGATGTGGAGGATACTCAAGATCTCCAGGTGGGTTCAAGATACCTGCGCATAGCACTCAGTTTGTAAGTCATGTAGCCTCCAAAAGGTTTATGGTAGTTCAAAGAGATGGTTGGGGTTCATTTTGATGAGGTAGTAAGGGTTTGTAAAGGTTTGTTTTTCTCGATGCAATTGTGTCACTCCCACAACATGAATTCTTAAAATTCATTGAACCAAAGTTATGAGGTAGAAATGAATTGCGTTGGTTACTAGTTAGATCCACCCTCTAGTCTGACTGCTGTATACTTGGCCATCAGACGAGCTGAAAGGGATTAGGGGTCTTAGTCAAGATAGAAGAAATATTATCCCATAGCCGATAATAATAATAATAATAATATTAATTAATAATAATAATAATAATAACTCATTATTTGTATGTGGGCAGGTATGTGCGTGAGGATGATGAGACTGATCAAGTGGATGGAGGCGCACAGGAACAGAAGGTGTAATACACATTTCTTCAGACCACTGTCATCCTGCTAACCCTAAATCAGGTGTGTGGTACAGTCAGGGATAAAAATTTGCCTTCTGTCCTATTGCATCTGCCTCATACTTTGGACACATCTGTCACCCTCTATCTTACCGGATTACCGTATATTATTTATCTGTGGGCAGAGCAACCTACCAAGCCTCCCTCAGCTTAGGAATACTGTATTAGCAAATGGAGGAAAGTGAAAAGTAGAAGAGGTGAAATATTGGGTAAACCTTTGTTCCTGATTGTACCATTGTGATCTGAGCTTCTCCAAATGTGATGAACAGTTTACAGTACACAAGATCACAAAGATAGTGTTTATGCCTTCTCATACTGTTACTGTAATTATTGTACTGTGAAGGTTTCTTATACATGGTACTGTGTGACTACTGGTTCAAAGTGCAATTCATTGTTCTTAATTACATTATTGTAGTTGTTTTTTTGGTTACAGTACCCTAAGGTACTTTAAATACTGACATTTTGTTTAGTCAGGTTCTTGTTGGTTGGCCATTGTGTCATTTGAAGTGCCAGAGTGTTTCAGAAATAATTTAACCAAAAATAGAGGGTTGCACTCAGAGGATGATTGTGGATGAATGGTGGTAGTGTTGTTAATTAAACGGTGTAATATTGTAACTGCAAGTAAGTTTTTGTGTAAATTTTTACTGATAACAGTAAATTTTAAATTAATATATTAAGCACTGATATAAAAAGTAAAAATTACACAAACCAGACACCAGTAATTTGATTGTTATTGGAAAACAATCCAGTGTGTACCAATGCTTGTAACTCTTAGAAATGTGCATTGGTTGAATTCAAAGCTATGACGGGTTATGTGATAGTGATAGGTAAATATTGTTCCTATAGCAAGATGTCTCACTGTGGTATACCTCTCTAGTGAACGATCTAAGGCAATGCCCACATAAGTTTATTATTGCTGTGTCTCCATTGCTCTTTTTATGTACAATAAGGCACCAGTTGAGGTATGTTGTGTGCACCTCACAAAATAACCCCAAGAGGTGGCTGAGGGTTTTTTGATCATGAAATACCACAGCCATAAAAGCTTGTTGCCTGTCCTTAACCCTTTGTTGGATAGAGGTTTTTCCTCAGCTGCATTTTCTGGCAGTAGTCAGACTAAAATACTTTAGTGATGATTTTCCATCCAAAGGGATTGAGGAGGATAGTCTTTAAATCTGCTTTGGATAGGGCCTTCATTTTCTTTCCCCCCCCCCCCAATGCAAGGAAGAAGGATCCAAAAGCTAAAAGCCTGCAAAAATTATCCAGTAATTACCTGGAAGGAACCAGACTAAAGTACTAAACTGACATACTGCCTTATAAATAACTAAATCTTCTGGTCTGTGGTAGCCTAGCCTTGGGGTTTACATTCCCAGAAGAGGTACATTATATCAAATTGTTTGTTCACTTGTTTTTGTTTACTGCAGTTGGTATTCCCATATCATGTGTAGGAAATTGCTAAAACAGAGACAACTGTTTTGAAAGTATGGACCTAGAAATCTGACAGTGCTTTCTTTAAGTTTACCATCTGTAATTTTTTTTTTTTTAGATGTGCTCCACACAACACCTATCAGTGAATTATTACATGATATGACAGTCTGGTCATGTGAAGTAGATCTGTAAACAAAAAGAAAGAACTGTGCTGATGATTGTTTGTGTGGTAGTCAGGATTCTGAAGGCTTGAATGATGTGTGAATGACTGTGTGGCCCATTTTATTGGGCATGTTCTTGATAGCTTTCCCAGCTGAGTATGTGATGCATATGCTTCCAGCAGAGTCATTTTATATTAACTGTTTTGCTGGAAATGTTAAAGAAATATATCCTTGGTGCAGTATTACCAGCATTGTTATGTAATAAAAATACGGTATCTTTATTAACAGCAAAGAATTTAAAAGAGCTTTTAGTATATGCACGTAATGCACACTGAATTATATTCAGTAAAATACTAGGTTATTCATTTCCTGTGCTGCAGTTTCCCCTAGCATAATAATTAATGATTGATTTGTAGAAACATTGCACTGCACAGTATTTTGAATTTGTCGTGATATGTGTGTTGGGAACTGTGTGTTGGATGGTGGTGCTCTCACTTGACCTACCAGATACTGTACTTGCACTGTGAAATACCATTCAGTTCTTTAATTCATGTAGATCTGTTTCAGTTGGACCAAAGATCTAATGTAGTACACAAATCTCATAGGCATAATGCATATATTTTGTACATTCTAAGATACCTAGTGTACTGAACCAGTAACTGTATTTCTTGTTGCTGAATACAGTAGTGTGATGTGGCAAGTGTGGGTGATGTGGCAGTGTTTATTTTTTCTCATTTGTTAGACACTATGTTGAGACTATGAAAATAAGTCATTCATTGGTGATGCCTTGACATGTAATACAAATCTTCAGTATTTGACTCACCAGAGTCAGCAGAAGTATTAGCTACTGGCCACCAGCAACAGTAATTGCCAGACACCTAACATATGGTAATACAGTACTGCAATACTTCTTCTGTCTCTGTTGCTTGTAAAAAGCAAAAACTTACTGCCTGACAACTGTAATACTACCTATATTTATTGTCATCATCACTCAGATTTAGAATGGCATAATTGATAAGAATACCATTTTTTTTTTTTTTAAGTACTATTCCACTGTACAAATCATATTGGTTTAACCACTTTAATTGTTCAGTGTAACCCATATGGACTGTAATGCCATATACTGGGTATCAGCTGTAAAAGTTGTACTGTATTTGCAGTATATATTAATATTGTACTGTACTGCATAATTTTGTTAACTGTTGAATTATTCAAATATAGAGACCTATAGAAAAAAAAAACAAGTTCTGACAAAAATTAGCTCACACATTGTTAATACCATGTGTATAAGTTATACATTACTGTACAGTTCAGTAATGCCAATAATATCCCCTTGGAAAAAGGGGAGAAAGAATACTACCAAAGTACTTCTCGAACTGTTGTAAAAGTGACTACAGGGGTAAAAGTAGAGTTGGAATGCCCCCCCTTTGTTTGCTTAGGGATTTGGTAAGCCCTCTACCCAGCAAATGTGTTACAAACAGCCTTGTACTTTCTAGAGCAAGAGGGAGATTGTATTGACTCTTCCTTTTTCTTCTGAGTGATGTCATCAAGAGGCTTGTTGTGCATCCCATTTTAGAGTGGGGAAACTGGGTCAGTAAAGTGATTACTCTGACATACTGTAAATAGAGAATGCATGCTAAATCATCTCTGTAGTGTATATGTGAGAGAGAAGTACTGTGTGCAGTACCGCATTATGAGGAAGAGGTGGGTGGCTTATGTAGAGGGGATGTAAATTTGGGACAGGGATGCGGAGTAAAATGAAGATTGTGTTAATTCACATTTTGGTTAGGTGCCACATTGTCTTGGCGCAGATTAATTTAATGTGTTACCATTTGTAAAGATGTGTTCTAACTTTGATTAGATACAACACACAAGGTTTCTTGTAGAAATCAAAAGCTATTGTAGAATGCAAGCAGTGCTGGATGCAGTATTTTGTACCTGTGTCTTTTGTTCTTCATTACTGAAATTCAGTTTTTCGGATTCAGATAACCATTTTTTTTTTTTTAATACAGTAAAACCTCGATATGACGGACTTCAATAGACCGGAATTCACTTTTATCGGACTCGAGGAGCTACTGGACTAAATTCCTGTATATCGGAAAAAGTCTGATAAAGCCAGAAGCAGTCCGGACTGCCTGACCACTTCAGCTATGTTCACCACAATAAGGTAAATAAAAGACATGTTTATCAGTGTACAGTACAGTAGTATTAAACCATTTGATTAATGTAGTGAAGGTATAACACAGTAAGGTACTGCAATGGTAGTGAAAACAGTTTAATAACCATAGGTGCAATCTGGACTAATGTCTGATATATTGGAAAAAGTCCGGATTAGCAGGGGAAAGTCCGGATATCGCTTTTATCGGAATGGTTTGGGCCCCCATTAGTCCGTTATAATGAGGTCTTACTGTAATGATAAAAGTTTTAAAGCAAGTTCCATGGAAATTTTTATCAGATGGAGTACAGTAAAGATTATGGTGGATTTTGTTAGAGTTCATGGTTCTTGTTCATGTTCATGATCAGTGACAGAATTTTGTATTAAACTTGAGCATATAATATCTAATTTATACCCTGTATCCATAAATCCCTCTCAAATGCTGTACTTCCTTCTACGAAATTTCCACAGGAAGTGCCCATTACAAAAACAGTCTTCAGGCTGCTCTGTCATTTTAAATTCCATTGCTTTCAACCACTTTTTCCTATGCCAATACTGTAGATATAAATTTTTGTTCCACACAGATGGAGGTTTTACATTACCACCATTTAACTCTATTTCAAACACATTACTAGTCAGTATACTTTCCTGTGTTCTGTCCATATCTTGACACTACCCAAATACCAATTTCTACTTGTGCTCTGTATTTCACTAATCTCCCTCAAATCTCACAGCAGGTGAATAAGTACAAAAATAAGTTGTTATTCATATATTATCATTCATATTATACAGTACTAAAAAACTGCAAGATTAGATGATGATTACAGATGAAAAAGGCACTCATATAAAAAATACTCCTCACATAAGGCAGGTGAGAACCTGTACGACTCCTTCAGGTGTAGGAGTGGGGCACACACCTGACACAGGCATGTTGTGTTTCACTAGTGCTGCATTGGTGGTGGGGCCTATTGCCACAATCATCACTCCTGTCACGTTCACTCCCAGTGACTTCAAGATGGGAAGGGCAAAGCCAACCCCTGATGGACTGAAAAACACCATTGCTTTTGGTAACTGATTGGAGGATATTAAAGACTGGATAGTTTGTTTCAACTGAGGATGCTGAGAGGTCTGGTAGGTAGTGAGAGCTTTGAAGTCTCTATCCTGTTGTGCTAATAATTGTGGTAGCTCATCCCTGCCAAGGTTGCCACAGGGATAGAGCAGAGGTTTGTCAAATGCCTTGGTTTCTCTTATTATGATAGGAGCAAGCTGCTGTGCATTACCAGATTCCTGACCTATACATGGTAATTTAAGGTGAGTCTGGACTGCCCTGAATGTAGCATCTCCAATAACAAACACTTTCTTCTCACTCCATGCATGATGTAGAGAAACTGGCAGCCTCTTGTAGAGTTCAGCTACTGCCTCAACTCCTCGCTGGCTGGTGAAGATAATGCCACTGTGGCCCTCTGGATTTTCCAGTGCTGTTTTGAGTGCATTCTGGTTGCAGAAAGTGAATGACAGTACTGGTACGTGAACTGCTGTCTGCCCATATCGACTCAATGTGTCCACGTATCGGCTGTCCCCATCCTCCTTGGACTTCAACAGCCAAATGGTGCTCATGGAGATGAATGTGAACCTACAAATTATAAAAGATTTTATAACATAATTTTCAGATCTTGCAAATAATGCTCAGCTACATTATCAAAATAAAGCAATACATAATTAAAACTTCTATGTACAGTACTACTGTTATGAATTAAATGGCAATGCAGCATATGAGTGCTGCTTTATTTCATGATTACTTATAATACTAATAACCGAACAAAGTATAACAGTTAATCACTACAGTACTGGTTAAACATGTGATCTGGCATGTGAATCAAACTGGCTTTACTCAGCATATATGAAAGAAATTATGTATGGGAATTTAGAATGGCTGCAAAAATATATTGGTACCATCATTATAATCCCAGGTAACACTCTTCACTACCCTTTCTACATCCAGTATCTCTAGCTACTCTGCATGAATAAGCCTAAAGCCCTGTCCACACGAGCGGCACTGCCTGCTGAGCATATATCCCTCGCTTCTTTAAGTGTTACCAGATTGAGCAGTTCTCGGTGGGCTGTGGCCACTACGGGGCACACCTGCTTTGTTCACATGGCAGACCGGGTAGTGGATGGGCAGTTGAAGATGGGCAGCAGCCAGAGTAGGTGCTTGGCAGAACTGAGTGCAGTACAGCAACATGAGTTACAATAAGAACCATCGTAGGACACTTAAAGCTGAAAGTACAGCGTTGTGTGGAACGTGATTAGGTAACAAAGTTTGCCCGTGGGGCATTGCCCATTCGTGTGGATGAGACCTAAGCAGTGATAATGTGAACAATATTGTTTTCACTCTGATACTAAACAACACTTGTAATTTTTCAACTTATGTATTATTACTGTGGACATGAATAATGGTGATACTCTGTAAAAACACTGGAAAAAGAGTTTATGTGAAAGCAAAGTTATGCAATTAATACCCAACAAATTTCTGTTGAAGTATGCACAGCCTGTAACTGGATGGTAATGTATCAGTGCATAGAGTCTCTCTTGCCTCCTGAAGTGAATAAATAGTAGGAATAAGGTCAAACTGTCGCCATTTCATAATTTTCATAATGTAAAAGCATGATCTAACCTATGTCTCAAAAATTATACATTGGAGAAAATATAATTGATAACATGCCATTACGAAAAGGCCTGGAGAAACCAGAATTGTATGGTAAGCCTTTGTTATGTCTACTATATCTTTTCTGCTACTATGTTAAACAGAAGTATCTACTGAACTTCATATATTTTACAAGCAAATCAAGCTTGACAGGACCTAACATGAAAAAAAAAAATGGTCCCTAATTAGGTACTACACTGTCCTAATCTTTGTCTTGGGAGGTTTTGGATGCTGTAACTATCTTATAATATCATGAAACTAATCACAGCCAAAAAAAATTTTCAACAAGGGATGGGGAGCTCTACTAGCCTACTCACTGATTTTTATCCTCGCATATTAGCAATCCTCCAAAAAAGTATGACCAATATGGATTTCTTTTACATATACCACGTCCTTAAATTCAGCTACGTACCCTGTCACTTCACTTGTCCTTCCAACATACAAGCTGGCTATCCTGTCGCAGCAGACCTATCACCTTCGGACCTAAACAGTCTGTCATATGTGCACTCTTAATCAGCTGATCTGTGTTTTGACATTGTGTTGCCTGTTCGTCTTTTCATGGCCTTACCACTAAATAGATTATCATTTTATTTGGTTTTACATGGATCTGTTATAAAAGGTAAAGATGGTTCAGTTATAATGATGAAATACTTTGTTACCCAAAACTTTGCGCAACACGAGGCTACTTTATCTGAGGCAAAAGAATATATAAATGGAAAAATTCAGTCATGGTAGCTTTTACATAAAGATTGTCATCATCGGTATGCTTCATTAAATTATTTTGACAAAAGGCATACTTTTAATTTGTTATAGGAGTAGCGAGCCGGATTGAGGGAGTAGCAGCGTGACTATTTATCTGACAGTATTGTTGTCTGTAGTCAGCTCCGGGGTGACGAAGCCCCGCCAGAGGAAATCTATCATTACCAAGGTGGTTCCACTCGTAGATTCAGCCATAATACTAGGATCCTGCAAATATGGCAACCATCCTCTCACAATACAGTACAACGGGATTTTGTAAGTTGTGTTTTAGCTAAGTTCCCCGTATAATTTTTGATGTGCATGCCACACGAGGCGAGAGGAAGAGTCATGTCATTAGCTTCATTACCGTAGCGTCGTACAGGTCACAGGATACATGCCACTCTGTAATACACATAATTTATTCACATATTCCCAGAGTACTACCAACAGGAGGTATCAAAGCCAGAATAATGATGCTGAGGGTTTTGTTAACCACTTAATATCTTGGACAGTTAATGAACTGACTACTAACCCATGTCACACGGGGTTTTAACCACCCTTCAGTCTAAGAGCCTATTTTAAAACATTTACTCATGCTCATGCTAAGCAGTTTTATTTGGTTTAACTTAGGTGGGATGCCCAGTGGTGGGAAGGGTTAGAAAGTGTCCATGCAAAGTCACTGTCCATGTAGAGATGGGGCTAATGAGTTGGACTCATAGGCATAACAGCTTCTTCCAGAACATCATCTGTGTGAATGTCGTGGGTCAGTGTAGCCTGTTTATTTATTTATTTATTTATTTATTTTTAAGTAAACATTGGCACTTTCCAGGTGAGGGGAGGTCCTTGTGCTGAAGTGGTTAACCTCATGACTGGGTAACTGTTGGGTCAAGTTGACCTAGGCCAGACACACAGGCTCTGTATTATACTGTAGGCATCTTTACACCAGTGTTATTTCACCACATGATGTACTATTGAACCACATATTGTTTTATTGCATTACGTTGTTGTGAAATGGTTTTGCCTTGCACAAAATCATAATCATCAGTAAATTTGGGAGTATGGTAATCACTCTACTTGACAATACCCTTATTGAATGAGTAATCCTGGATTGAACAAACATTTGAGTGTTTATAAGATGTTGCCATATGCTTTATATATAGTACCGTATGGTATGTAAAGTGGGGTAGTCATGTGTCTTAACCCTTTGACTGCCAGGATTTTTTGCAGATATGCTGTATTTGCAGTACCGTAGTTGATTGAAGTATGCAGAATTAAGTTAGGTTGTCTTGCTATGATATTCAGATAGGTAGTAGAAGTTTCATTATTTGTGGTCAGAACCAGTATGAGTGGAACTTGGGTAGATCCCCATGATGAGTCAAGAATGTGTTCTCAGATATCGTAACCTCTCCATACTGTTGGTACCATAAACTATGCCATAGCCAGTTTGTTTTCATCTGATGGAACTGGGTCACTCCCATAACTTGACAACTAAAGTCATGATTACTTGATTTCAGTGAGCCTCAGTCATGAGATATGAATGAGTCCCCTTGGTTTCAGGTACAATTGACAGTCAGCTAAGCAAAAATGGGATTATGGGTCTTTTTCAGAGAAGAACAAATGTGCTGTAGGCAAAACTGTCAGATCAGCTATATTGGTAACAGGAGGATTAATAGGCAATATTTATGTAATTCCTCATGGACTTAATAGCAAGAGGAACATCTAAAAAATGGGTAAGTTATAATAATACTTTACTGTTCTTTGTTCCAGACAATGCACCAGTGAGTAAAGGACTGATGGGCTGCATGTTCCTAACCTGCACTGCACTTAATGTCCCACTCTTTGCTCACCTTCGCAAGTATCTCATCTGTAAACTTCCAGATGTCTTCTTAAAAGGGGAGGTACGTTTGATATGACTTGTACTTTGGGCTGTATTCTAAATGGCATTGCAGGCTTCACAGCACCTTTTACTCAGTAATTTGTTTTGCACCTAACACTATAATATCCTCTTGGATGTCAGTGTTTGTTGAAATAAGAACAATGTAAACAGCACAGAGGAGACTATTCAAGTGTAATGGGCAAAGTAAATTGCTTAGAAAAAGAAATGGAGTCACATTGTCCAGTTCATTCTGTTATTTAGACTTATCTGCCGGGTAATGTAAAATGTGCCTAATACCCATCACCATCAGTAAAAAAAAAAAAAAAATGCAGATGGTATGGTTAGGCCTCTGAAATAGAGCCATGATTCCAGGGGCTTCAGTACTGAAATGAATAAATGTTATGTCTTTTCATATGCTCTTGATGGGGGAGAACAGGATTGGCTGATGGATGGAGCTTTTCATGCTAGCATAATAAAGCATGTGATTCACTTGTCTGTTTCTGGGTCAGCAACATTTCTCTTATTTCTTATATAGTCTGTTTATTTCAGATTTGGAGAATAGCATCAGCAAAAATATCTTTTGTTGATACCAAAGATCTTGTCTGTGGTTCATTGTTAATTTATTACTTCAGGTAAGATGCATGTTTGCAATTTTTTTGGCTGGAAATAAAAATCTGAATACACTGTAATGGATGGTATAGGACTTCATTATGTAGCACCTTATTGAATGTAGCCACTGAATGAAGTGCATATGACTCTTTGCTCTGCATTTGAAGAAGTACAATACAGCTGCCTCTCTGTAACGCTTTCTCCCCTTAATATGGCACAGAGTGTTTGAGCGTCGGTATGGGTCACACAAGTTTGCCTCATACTTGGTGGCGTCACAAGTGCTGACAACAGTGCTGGAAGTGCTGGCCATCCTCACCCTTCAGTGGTTTGCCATTGACTTCCACTCAGGTGGCTTCCTTCCACCTGGACCGTGAGTCTTGTCTGCTCGTCACAGTTATGTTTTCCTTCGTTTCTTTTTGTTTTGTTTTGTTGTTCATGATCCAACAATAAAATATGACCTTTACTGTATTTGTTATAATTGACTTCAGACTTGACACAGTTGTTCCTTGGGCCAGTAGCCTTTATTTTGATTTTTTTTTTTTTTTGAAAGGGTTTTTTGGGGTTAAATCCCAGACCATATTAACAAAAATTTTGAGATCATATGTTTGTGTGTGTTCATTTTTCATAATAGAAATTTGTGTAGAAGCATGTCAGTGTACTGTACATGTGTAGAGACCCTCTTGCACACTCATGGGAATGTTGTCAATCATGTTATATGTGTATTTATGTATAGTACAGGAGTGAATAAAAAACACTGGGATGCTTCAACCTTAACTGATAATTTCTTATATTTTCAGTGGATAGAAATTGTATAGCTTATTAACTCTGAGAATATCCAACAGGTATGGTGTGATTTTCCCTTTGTTTGTTAACTACCTGTTTGACATCCCTCGTGTGGCCCAGACAAGTGTATTGGGGGTACCCATCACAGGCAAGACCCTCACATACCTACTAGGCCTTCAAGTATGCTCCACTTCACCTGCTACAGTCATCTCAGCCCTTGCTGGCATTGTGAGTTGACACTTATCCCTTTGTTTGCTGTGTTTATTCATATTACTCTCTTTTCATTTTGGAAGCACCCTAGGAAGAAGTTTCAGGTGGCTTTGATATTACTCAGGCTTTAGAAACAGTAACAGGAGGAATCATTCAATAAATAATACGTTGGGAAGTTGGTAATTTTTTTTAAAATTATGTTTAACGGGTAATTAAGGCACTCCAATTGGATTGAGCCTGTGCAGGTTTATATCCAAGGGCTGGTTGGATTTTATTGCTCACGTAATGTCACTCAGAGATGAATGAAGCTGGTCACTCTCATCTTAATGTCAGTACCAACTTGCCTAGCCCCGGGCTCTTATGCTCCACATGGGGCAACACATGATCAGATGATGATGGTGATGATGATGATGATTTTTAATTATTCCTCAGGTGGCAGGGCTGATGTACCGATACAATGTGCTGTACGTGCAACAAGTGCCATGGGTGCCAAACTGGTTGGCTCGGGGTGGGAGTGCCACGTTGGCCCGCCTCTTAGCCTCACCCCCACCACCAGAGGGGCCGTCTGGTGCCACCCTAGAGTTACAGCGGCAGGAGCAGATAGAGATGTGGGAGCAGCAAATGATGATGAACCGGGCCAGGGAGATGCGTAACAGACCTGGGGTTAGCACACATTCCCTACATTTTAGTGATGCTTCTTTTTCTCTTCATCATTTTTTAGAATAACATGTTTGTGCCTTGCATGGTTTAAATGGAAGACTTGTACAAACATTTGCAAAAATTGTTCAGTGAATCTAGTTAGACTGCAGCAGTCAGGGTGATGATTTTTCAATTGGTTCAACCCCCAAGAGGTGACTGAGAGTCTGTCAGCTAAATAATGCCATCAGGTGGAACAGGCTAGTCATCTTCCCTGAAATATCCTGGACTGTGATAGCTAGACCTTGGAGCTGTACACCTCAAAGTGGGCAATATGAGAATGGCTGTTTGTGGCTGGAGAGGGATTCCTTTCTGAGGTGCCATGGATATACCTTAGTCAGGCTGCTTCCTGCTTCATTATAAAAACATCGATCAGCCTAATTTCTGAAAGGGGGATGGTAGACTGCAAGAAAAGGACAGCTTCAGCTTGCAGCCCATCAGTTCACATCTAGATGAAGCTGGGACTGCAATTATGTATTACTATTGCAACACTTTCCAAATGTGGGTATACTTCTTCCAGTAACATGTTTAATTTAGATGTTAGATGTGTATCATCATTCTGAATAATTTAAATGTTGTAAGAAAATCATGTTGTCTTATATTGGCTAATGCAGTCTTGTCTTTGCAGCTTCACTTCTGGTTTAGTTTCCTGGCTGATTGTTGAGCATTTAAAAACTGAAGACCCTGTGGTTCCATGTCACTGATACTTTATAACCATAATGCATTCATTATCATAGTTTTGTCCATGCAATGACTAAACTGCCTAATGTGTGAGCTATTGCTAATCATTGAGAAAACATTCAGTCCTCATTATAAGTAAGAATTGTTTTTCAGAATATCATAAATTTTTCCTTACAACTGGGCCTGTGTTTGTGAGGAACTGGCAGTTAACTTAACTGCACAATAAACGTTAACCCTTTGAGTCCAGTGACATACAGTATTTTCTAGATAATTCATTCTACTTCTGGACACTTAATTCAAATCAAGATAGACATTTTGTAGTGAAAGGGTAGTAACAGTAGTAGTAGTAGCTGTATCCAGGTTCATCTGAAATACGAACCCAGTGAAATGCAGAATGAAGTTGTCCTTCTCCTGCAGTCCACAATCCCCCATTTGAGGGTGGGAAGGGGATTGGGGGACATTTGTATAACCAGTCAGCTGCACTGTCTAGTCATATTGAAGCCACCACTTGAAGGCATCTTTTTCCAGCATTGTAGTGAAGTGGTAAATGAAGGTTGTATCTCACCTCTCTAGTTCAAAAATTTTCTAAAGCTGAATGAAACCATTTAGAGATAGCAAGAATAAAATGAAAAATATGTCATCGGAGTGAAGGGTTAACAGGTGCTTTTTCAGTAATTCACTTAGTACATAAGAGCAAAAATGGAAATGAAAGACAAAATATAACGAGGACTTGCTAAACTAGGTGGCATGGCAGTGGAGAGCTTAAGGCTAGAGTCTTCGTCTTAGATCAGCTTCATTGTGTCCCCCTACAGGCCAACGGTGCTGTACATCCCCTTATGCAGAACTTCATGGGCAGGAGACAAAACAACCCAGGTCAGTGCCTTAAGTTTTTTTTATACTGTTATGTATTGTTGTTTATTATAGGGGAGAGTCAGGGAGGATGGTTTAAGTTGGTTTTTATCTTTATCTGTTTTAGGAGGACAGTTTAACTTGTTGATTTAATCTTTTACTGTTTGTTTTAGGAGGACAGTGAAATAAGTTGGTTTTTATCTTGTGTACTTTAGGAGGGAAGACCACTTAATGGTAGTTAATGTGTTGTTTAAGTTATTTATCGTACCACAGTACTTTAATTCAATTTAATGAAATAAGTGATAAATTGAGATGGATGCCAGTGTGAGGTTAAGGGTTGATGTTACAGGTCAGCACCCACCACCACCACCAACTGAAGAGCAGGTGCAGACGCTTGTGGAAATGGGGTTTGATCGGCAGCGGGTGATCAATGCTCTGCAGACGTGCAACAATGATGTCAACACTGCCACACACCTCCTTCTCCAAGAGTCATGATAAATGTAACATCTAGACCCATATACAGTTGGGGACAAATGTTCACCTAATATTTCACCCCTTCTGCTTCTCACATTGCTGTGCTGGCTAATATTCCTAAGCTGTGAGAGGCTTGATATATTTCTCTGCCTGTAGATATGTTGTGTCGGGGATGAAAGTAATAAGCAGATATGTGAGACGTAAATAGATATGATGCTTCAGGGATGAAAGTAAGGAACATAATGAAGTAGATGCAGTGGAATATTAGGAGGAATCATATCCCTCAAAATATGGTAAGTGTATGTCATAAGTCCCCCCTCCCCTCCCCTTTTTTTTTCTTTTCCTATTTATATTTTTGCAGTCTTTGGACTCATTGACCCCTTCAGTCCAATGATGTATTTATTTTATTCTTGCTGCACAAGACAACCATATTCAGCTTTGGAAGAATATCTTGTGCAGAAGGGATAAGTGAAGGCTGTTTCTGTTTCTTTCACGTGAAAAATCTTTTCTGAGCTAATTATATTGTCGGAAGGTGGAAGAATAAAATAAAATACATATAACTGGAGTCAAGCAGTGAAATTTTAGTTGGTTACCACACCATAGTTCTGTTCAGATGAGTGATGTTTTAGTAGTCAAGGGGTTGCATACTCTGCATAAACTCTTGGATTAACTGTTTTCATTTACCATTGCCTGAGCAAAATAGTTTGGATTTAACTCAAATAGAATACCCATGTGCATCCATGATGTCTAAAGGGTTAAACTGACTGTAAATTGCAGAAAAAAAAATGATTTTGTTTTGTATGAAGCTGATTTCCTAGTTTCCCCAAATAATGAAATGGTGCAGTAAGTCCTTGTACAATACTTAAAAAAAAAAA
>JAGKTI010006121.1:0-17026 GCA_018397915.1 Birgus latro | reverse complement strand
GCAGAAATGGAGGGGCGCGACTGCGACGTGATTTCACCGTGAAGGACGAGAGCGAACTGAATGTACAATACGTATCTCGGTAGCCAAGAGTTGAAAATGTCAGCTGCTAATGTATATGCTAAGAAATAAGTCGTAGGAAATCTAGACAATACATAATAAATTAGGTAGTTCCAGGTGAATATAAATATCACTCAGGCTCCTCCCTTCCTTTCTTATATACATTTACATTACGAGAGTAGCTCATACGGCATATTTCACGGGAAAAAAAAAGCAGGGGAAATTAGCGAACGAGTGCAGGTTGGATGTTGCCAAGTGATAATTAGCCAATTCCAGGTGTATGGCACTATCAAATACCTTATTTTTTATATATATATATATTATTTTGTATAAGAATAGGGCATAGGGCTCATTTCATTGGATGAAAACAGTGGAAAAATCCGGGGAAGATTTACTTAGTGCGGAGCGGCTGAGCAGACGATACGCGAGGGTAATAGAGGGGAGGTAGAGAGGGGAGTCTAGAATGGGGGAAATGGCTAAATTGTCAACAATGGATGGGAGTACTGATGACATTAGCAGCTCTGACTATTGTTGGACATTGGCAGTGCTGATAGATGTTACAAGTCACCACCTGAAAGCCTGGGCAAATTGAAAAAAACACAAGAGTCTCAAGAGTGACGCCCCGTGGTATGATCCATAGCACCCGACCATCACGAAAGTGATGACCCGCAGTTTAGGGGTTAAACAGCATAGTAGCACTAGTTGATAACAAGATGAAACAGATTTGTCATCAGATTGAAAGGGTTAATCCTTGGAATCTGATGGTCTGTTTAAATTTTATTGTTACTACCAGTTACTACCATCAAACGATTGTATTTGCTTTCAGAAGTACCTCCCATACTGATATGCTTAGTGAAGGGAATATGTAACCCCATCAGCATGGTGTGTTTCTCCTAAGCTGAAGAAAATAATCTTCAGTAAAGCAAGGATAATGTGAAAAACACATCATGGCACTGAAGGGGTTAAACTCAGCGGTATTTGTCTTGCATCATCATAATTATTATCATCATCATCCCTGCCTCTTTTTCCCACTTAAGGAAGGGTCTTGCATCTGTTCATCAGTATATCATAGTCTGTACTGTACTAGCTTGGAGGTTTGTGTTGTATTTAGTGTTTGCAAATGTTAACCATTCTCTGCTCTTCTTTTTCCCACATTTTCCACACCTCTAGAACTCTTACACTTTCTCTAACCCCCTTTTCACTTCACATTGCACAGTAGACTCAAGTTGCAAAACAAACATCTGTATACATCATGCTCTGACATAGCTTCTTGGTGAACCTAACCGTCACAGGCGTATCAGTATATAATTAGTTAGTTATATTGTTGTAATGACATTTATTATTTATTATACAGCAGGTATGTGAAACAGGTTTATTTTATTTGGCAGATGAAGTGAGGTGAATGATCAGAAAGGGATGCCCAGGTGAACCAGAAGCAGTATTTAGTAATGGGCTAAGGCACTCCAAGTGGATGGAGCCTGTAGTGTTTCCATCTGAGGAAGGGTTGGAGTTTGTTGCTCACATAATGCCACTTGGGGGCAAGTGAGCCTAGTCATCCTTGTCTTAAATGATGGGACTGAGGAGCTTATCCCTGGGCCTCGATGTTCCTGACTTGGCAGATGGGGATTGGGTGATGGATGGATGAAATTGATAGTGTAACTGACAGTGAACAGCCCTTCAGCCAGGGAGAAGAGTGCAGGTGTTACAGTATATGTGTCATTAATCCATTAATGTTTTGAAAGCTCTTGATGTCTTTGTGCCCTTCCTTTATAGTGTTTTATTTCTGTCTCATTTATACTACACTGGTATTTGATAGGTCTGAAGTGATGTAATATTAGAAGACACTAGTGTATATTTTGAATAGCAAAGTTGGTAGAACTGAGGTGTTCAGGATAGGCAAATGTTCATTTGTTATGTGATATACACAGGAAAGATAGGCAAATGTTCATTGTAGTGGGATATATTCAGGCAAATTAAGCAGATGTGTATTGTAATGGAATTGATGTTCAGTGGCTTTTCAGAATCTTTTAGGTCATATGGTTATAGGAAGTGCAGAATAATGTATATTTGGGAAGGTAGAATTTAGAGAGGGGTTGAAAAGTAGGCCTGGGAAGTTAAAAATGGAAGAGTGTCTGTTTTGTGTGATTATTATATGATAATTATAAAACAGTAAGTGGGTGGAGGGAAACTGAGGTATTTACGGTAAAAGTGGATGTACACCAGGAATCTGTCTTGTTCTCGCATCTGTTTATCATAATGCTTCAAGTGCTGTTGTGGGCTTTCAGGTTTTTTAAATGCAAGGAAGAAGAAGCCAAAGGCCATGGGCCTGCAAACTGCTCCCTCCAAGATAAAAACAAATGCAAGACAACAGAGAGCTAGGAGGGGGCAGTGAAGAAAAGTAAGGATTAGAGGAGGGTAAGCGGTCTTGGTGTTTGAAAGTAAATATGGAGAAAATAAAGGTTATAGGTAGTGGGATGGAAAGCGGCCAGAGGCCATGTGCTGTATGCAGGAAAGAGGTTGATACTAAGTCCATTTTGTGTGGTGTTTGTCAAGAAGGGTATATAAGAACTGAACGGATGTGAAGAGTAAATTACAAGATATAACTGCTATAAGTGTGCATAGATCATGTAGTCCAGCCAGCATTAGAGGCTATTGCAACGGGGATGTTACTTTTCAGTGTGTCGTAAGTTTTCGTATTGGGTGACGTGATTAGCATGGGTGATGGTACAGAAGCTATCTCTTGTGCGAGAATTGAAAGTAGGTGGAAGAAATATAAGCATTTATCTGTGTTGTAGCAGCCGTGGCTCAGTGGGTTAGAGCACTCCGCTCTGACTGAAGGGTTGGAGGATTGAATCCATCCAAGGGTCGTTAGTAGACATCAGGAGGGGCATCCGGTCATAAATGCTACATGCTCCAATCCAAAAGTTCTCTACCCAGGGGCAACACCTTAGCCCTTCGGGGATACCAGGCGTAAAACCAAATTATTATCTGTGTTGATGCTGAAGGGACCCTTTCTCCCTCTCTCTATATATGGAAGTAAAATTAAGTGTTTAATGCATGAGAATTGTAATATTCTGTTGATTATCATCATCATCTCAACCTCCTTTCCCACCCTAGGGCAGGGTGAGGAGTAGCAGGCTGTAATGAATTCATAGATGATGATGCTTTTGAATTTGTGGAGTGTAGTGTAGCACTGAAATAAGAATGTAGTAGTGGATGTCTGACGTCACTTTGAGCAGATCAACATGTGCTGAATTGAAGAGGGCATATTGAGTATTGAGAGTGTTATTAAGACATTGCATATAGATAGGGTGAGATGGTTTGAAAATGATGGAGAGAATGTCAGAGAGTATTTGGGTGAAGCATTGCACAGATATTCATGTGGGCAGACCAAATGTGAGAGGTCCCAAGAAGGGACCTTAGATTAAGACACATGATTGATGTGCTGTGGAAGACTATGCAGTTTGAAAAGCAGTCATGTGAACAAGGCTGACCCATGGAGGCATAGAATGTTGCCTTTCAGTAGGAATGTATGTACAGCATGTATATATATACTTGTATGTATGGATATACTGTACCTGTATGTGTGTATCTGACCTAAATCCTGGTCCCATTTCTCCCTCAGGATTAGAATACAGTAATAGTATTAAAATCATCTTTGATCCCATTTGTTGATGCTGTGACTTTTATACTTATAAATGTATATATTTATACATATATATTTTATCATTTGTATTAAGACAGAGTTACTTAAGATTTTTTTTTCTCTTATCAGTGATGTTTGTATGGTAGGCTACTCTCAGTACAGTACATGCATATGGTCGGTATGCTGGGTGAAGTTAGTGTTGTTATTCTGTGTTTTATCATGAGGGATAGGGTCCATACACACTGAGTTGGAATCTGCCAAATTCTAATGCAAAGTGCTAGGTCATGTTGTTTAGGATAAAAATTGGAATAAAAACACCCTGTTCCATTGAGTCACATTCTTGTAAAACGTTCCTCACGTGTTAACCGTGTTGTGTTTGGCGTTATAAACAGAATGTCCATAATATACCCAAATTTTGCCCTGACTTACAGTTTGACAACTTACACCAAAATATTTCTTGATTCCAGTCACAGGGTGACAGGGGCCTTAGACTATAAAAAAGCTTTGTTTTTCCCTATGCATGTTTTTCTAATACCCCCTCCCCCCCTTTTTCCTCTATTTCTCCTTTCTGTATTCTTCCTTTATGTAACCTTTCCTTTTTCTGATATATGTAACCTCCCCCCCCTTTTTTTTTTTTTAGTATGTCCATATGTAGCCTTGTCTATTTGTTTTTTGTGTACACTCGACCCTCGATTTGCCGGACTGAAAGGGGGGAAGTCCAGTCCGGGAATCACAAAAGTCCGGGGGCCACTGCCCATTCCCCTAAGTTGACCATCCTTTGTCCGGCAATCGCCAATATTCAGTACCTTCCCCAGACTTTCACCACACTTTGTCCAACACTTGGTATTACATGTACCGACATAAGTTACATACAAAACATTGTTTAATATAAAAACATATGACTACGTAAAAGGAAAATAAATATATTTAACATACTATGCTGTATGTACTGGCTGTACTGTATTGTAGAGAGGATGTAGGTGTATGTCTCTATTGTATAGTGGTTTCCTGAATAGCTTAAATTTTTTGATGTCAGATGTTTTCTTACACCATACTGCTCGCACAGCATAGCGACTGTCTTCACAGCCTCAAGTTTCCTTATTAACTCAAGTTTTGGGGACACTGAGAAGTGCACAGGCTTCTGTGTGCGCTTGGTCACTTTCCTAGGAGTTGGTGGTGCCATCCTGGAGTTATAGACTGCTCAGATAATGTTCAAACGTAAGGCCGCTTTACAGCGCGAGACAACAGTAAATAAATGTCCGGCACGGACGCGACCACCTAGCGGGTGGCCCAGACATTGACTGGAAAACAGAAGGGAACACTGCACGTGGGTAGTTTGAAACGTAAGTTTCAGTATTTTCAGTATTTTGTCCGGGAAATCTGAAATCCAGGAAATAGGGGTCCACCAAATCGAGGGTCGAGTGTAATTTTTTTGTAGTCTTTCCATTTTGTTCTTTTGTATTTCTTCATTATTCTTTGATATATGTGGCTTTTTTTTATTTTTTTAATAGCCTGTCATTCTCTTCTTTGTATTCTTATCATGACATTTCACTTCTGAATGGTGATGTTTGAGTATTCAGTCATGTTTTCAGTGGGTTTCCTCATGCTTTGTTTGTTCACTTCTCTTACCATCAGCAGAATGGTATTGTTACACTTTTGCTTTACATTCTGAAGTGTTGTGTGAAGAATTTTGAAACACTACCCTATGCTTTATTTCAGGAAGCATGTCTTGTTTGTTTGTTTTGCTTTGTATTTATATATCACTGATTAATGCAAGACAGGATAGGTGATGTGGAGTTTTTTTTTTTGTGTGTGTGTGTGTGTGTCTGACTCTGGGCATAGGCTTCACAGCCTGCTATCAAGGCCCAGCAGTCCTCCTACATACCATACACCTCTACATGTCACCACTTCAGCGCTAACACCCACTATATTGAATACATGCTAGGGCTGTCTCTGTACAGGACTGGTGTATTGATATTAGCGGGGGTATTTTTATGACATGTCGGTGGGTCTTCTGGTAGATCAGTAAAGCCTGATTTAATGAAATTCAAATCCTTAAACTGTTCTCTGCCCTAGTGAGGATTTGAACCTGGGTCCGTTAGGACTGCAGGCCACCTCTCTACCGATCGAGCCACCGCCTCCTGGATTAAGGCATCAGGCTGTAGATAAATAGGTAGATGAATGTAATGCTTGTTTTTTATATATATAAAACACATAAAATGTTTTAGCTTGAGCAAGAGCTTGATTTTGCTTATTATTTTCATCAGACTGACCAAAATTCCATGGATCCTGTGGATAATGATATTTATTTCGTTGGTTATACAACATTATAATATCTTAATGCAGCTAAATTTTAACCCTTTCAGAGTCAGTATGTTGTTTAAATCATATTCTTGCTGCCACAAGACAGTTTTATTCAGCTTGAGACAGAGATTATTTAATATTTAGGGGAGATATATGGCCTTTATTCACTCATTCATTACTGTGGTTCGACCTAGCAGATTAGAATCGTTTGAAAGTACAGTAGTGAGGATAAAATAGAAAATGATGTCATCATATTGAAGGAGTTTATCCATTCCATGCTTGTTTCTCCATTTGCCAGAATATGAAAAGAAAATACAAAATAATGTAAATGATTGCCAGGATAGGAGTTTAAGACTGTGAATTGACATATCATGTGTTGCTCTTGACAGTTATTCATGGTAATGGGAAACAGACTTATAATTTGCTGTGTAATGATGAACTCCATTGGAATACCCACTATGTTTGTTTAACCCCTGCTCTCCAGTGACATTAGTGGTAGGTGGGGGGCAGCCATCATCCACTCACTCAGTGTGCTGCCTCTAGGTGACTAATCTGTTTTTTTCTTGCTGCCTCGAGTCAAAATTGCTCAAGCAGAGATCTGTGGTACTGTTGGGGTTACTGAAGGCTGTATCTAATTTCTTCAGTTTAAAACCTCATTCGTAAACTGAATAAATTGTCTAAGCAAGAGTAAAATGAAAAAAAAAAAAAGGTATTCCATTGAAGGAGTTAAATCCTTTAACATATGAATGTCATTTATAGTATGTTTATTATTGCTATCTCCAGCTCTTTATCCCTTTCATGTCATCATCATCATGATCATCCTGACCTGTTTTCCCATCATCATGCCCAGGAAGGATAGCAGTTGAGAATTAGAGGGCAGTGTTTCATGTAACTGTTTTTAGTTATTCTTGGTAATGGGGAACAAACAGTATACAGCATATTATAATTTGCTGTATACTGTTTGTTTCTCATGGAATACTGTAGTTGTCTGTGTTCAGCTCCTTCTGCCTAAGGATATCATTTATTTTATATCTTCTTCATGCTGTCTCCAGACAGCTTCATCCCTTTCACGTCATCGCCACCATGGAGGATGACAACAAAGGGGTGTATAGGGTACAGAACAACAGAAGGAAAGAAACATACGAGAACCAGTACGAGAATATCACAGACCCTCTGTACACACTCCCACACCTCCACTATGCCTTCTCATCTCCACTTTGCCTTCTCACTATAATCTCACTTGGCCTAAAATTGCCATCTCTCCATCTTGAATGCTGAGATGTAATGTGATTGACAATAGAATATGGTGCCAGTCACAAAACTGTCTTGGAAAGGAGGTAAAGTCCTAGTATTATCATATTCTGTTTAGCTGTGGGAAATTAACTACAAAATAACAAGTCTCCAAGTTGATGTGGGCAAGTACATTTACTTTGTACTTTCCAATTATGCATCACATGCTTTCTTAACCTCATGGTGGTGTGTCATATTTTCACATTATGATCGTTATCTAACATCCATTTTTCACACATGTTCCAGTTATAGTTAACTAATCATACAGTTTTTGCATAACTTTTGTATTTTGTTATATATTGCAGTACTCTCTCTGTATGTGTCACCTTCCTGTTTTATTTTTGGCTGGGTATTTAAAAAGTGTGTGAAAATGAGAATTACTCCCAGATATGTCAGTTATACCTTGCACAAGCGGAATCCAAGCCTGTTTGATTGTAGGCATGCATGGAAATGCTTACTTTCAATACTGATTGGGATTGTGTACTAGTGTATATTATTTATTTAATTATATTTGAAGGTTTGAGGAATATAGCAAGTAAACCAAGTGATTTATGTGCAGGTGTGTGTGGCATATGTTACATTCCATTTGTTAGTCTTCCTTTCTATGATTGCTTGTAAGGTAATCTTGCTATGCTGTACTTTTGTGTCTCTGTTGTCATATTGAGGAATGTCAGGGAAGATTTAAAAAGATAACCATAGAAGCATTTTGGAGTTGAATGTTATTTTCATGTCTGATAGAAGCTGCTGTAAGTGTTTGTCATCTTTCAGAGTTTGGGGGAGACTGGACCTCAAAAAATTAATTCACTTCTTGGTGCTAAGTCTTCATAAGGATGTCAGTTCTGTGGAATGATTTTTTTTTTTTTTTCATCCTGCCATCCTATTCTTTTTAACTTGTTGAGGTCTGGATGCTCCCTTCTGCTGAATAAATTTACCTTGTTGGAGCTAATATGAAAATATTCATGAGTCCCAGCTGTTCTTATGAGGTTAATGGAAAGTAACTGAAATATGAGAATTTAGTTACATAACTTGTAACAGAAAGAATGAGAATTTGATTTAACTTAATTTGCATGTGGAATGGTAAAGAAAACAACTGACTTGCCTAACCCAAGGTGTAATTTGATGAGTGAATAGAATTGTGTGGAAGCTTAACTTGTTTTCGGTAAATTATTGATATGGTGAATACAGTACCAGCTGGTACTATCAATACAGTGATCAGATGTAACCAGATCCCATATGCAGCCAAGTGTTCAGTTCATTAGTAAGTATGCAATTTAGTACTTAATGGTGTACTATTTTGCACTTCCTCATTGTAGTGCATAAAAATGTATTCAGTACTAAGCATTTTCAGTGTATTGAATATTTATGCCATGCATCTCCAAAGACTACTGTGATTTTGTATTTAGCAGAGACTTTTCACAGTTTGCATAATTTTGTTGAGTGGTTACCATCTGATGGATCAACATAACAGAAGGTAATATCACAGTTGGTGTGTGATGTGATAACCTCCTATATCCCATTGCTTTAAGAGAGAGTCACAACCTATGCTGATGCTTGACAGCCTTGCATAGATTCACTCCTCAAGAAGTGATTGCAGGCTTTTTGAATCTGCAATGCCACTAGGGGAAATAGACTGGTTTTCTGCCCTTAAGTGGACATGAGTACGTTAGGCTAGTCTCTTGGCTTCCTACATCTCTTAGTGGGTAAAATGGGATTGACTTGTTAATATGCATTGTGTAGGGGGAGAAATAAGGCAAGTGAGTGAATCTGTTTGTACATCTGAAACTTGCCTTTAACTCTTTTAATTTTCCCATATATTTTTTGAAAATTTTATTCTTGCTCCCTTCTGACAGCTTTATTTAATTTTGCAAGAGAAATTGGGTAATAAAGGGCTTAATGGGTAGTGTTTCTAATGCCTCCAGTGTAGACAAATTCTTCTGAGTTAAGACAGTTTTCTTGAGGTTTCAAGAATAAACAAAAAAATACAAAATTGAATAGAAGGGGCTAATATGATCAGTTAATACAGGGTTATTGCATTATTTATACAAGTTTTTCATATGTATTTATACACTATTTACCAGACGAGGGAAAGTAAAGGCTGTAATGTGTGTGGCATATGAGGGTTTGTAGTGTCTCTCAGCTATTTGTTAAGCATGTTGGGTACGATACGATGTGATTGGATCTTTCTCTCCTCTTTTACATTACTGACGGGGTGACATGGAGGTAATTTGTTTGTGGTCACGTATTCCGAGATACCATGTCTGGTTAGGCAGTACCGAGGCAAATTATGCCAATATTGAAATGAAACATGCAGTATATCATAAAAGAGAATACTGTATCAAGGTGTAACATGCATAATAAATTGGTGAGACAAGGGCACTACGAAGTCTACACTGCCAATGAGATTATGAACCTAAGTGTGGTTGAATGTATATACTGTAACATTATGTGGATGTGAGGAGTTTATAGTGAAGTGTGACCTTAATGTACATACAGTATTTGTAAAGCATTGCGTACCTGTAGGGCAGTTAACCCCTTGATTCCAATTGACGTCATTTTTAGCTCATTCTTTATGCCTCTGGACGATTTTATTCAACCTATGAAAGACCTCTCGTATTGAAGGGGTGTACTAAGGCTACGGTGCTGGAGAGGGATGCCTTCATGTGATGGCACTGATATAACTGAGCTGTGGAGTTAGCGGTCATACAAACGTCGCTCAACCCACTAGCCACCAATATGAGGATGGTGGGCTGCAGAACAAATTTACACTTTAGTTCACCAGGTTCATGTTTGAGATGAGCTTGGGGCTACGACCACAATGTTAAGGCTGTATCTAACCCTTCCAGTTCGAAAAGTTGCCCTAAGCTGAATAAAATCGTCAGGAGATGGCAAGCATGTCATGAAAAAGACGTTCTTGGTCTGAATGGGTCAATAGAAAAATTGTATCAAGTTCTGTCATATTTTTTTCATAGGCATTCTTCACTGTACAAATTGCACTGATGATGAAGATCCAGTTTTTTAACAGTTTTCTCAATGATAATGGTAACACTAGTAATAAACTGTGATGTTTGTAATAAAAATAACATACTCAACAGTGGTTTGATGATTAGTGATACCAGACTCAGAGTTTGATGAGTGTTATTATGTCCTACATGATGGTCACATAATTTTTGTCTTACTTTTAGAACCAGCAGTTGATCATACTCAGCCACAGGAGAGATGGGCCCTTATTCTTGTTGGTTAAGGAAGCTCCCTAATGCCTTTCCTAAGCAATGTATTTTGCTTATTACATCTTACTGTCCTGTTCTGTGTTATTTAAATCCTTCTAACATTGCCATGCTCTGCATAGATAATGTACTAAAGGATTTTAACCACCCATATCCAAAAATAAATTGCCAAGGAAGAGGTGCTAGGGAGCTTCCTTACGCAGCGAGAATACGAGCCTCATAGTGATGAAGTCAAGGTTGTCTCTATCCCATCCAGCCCTTAAAGGCTCTCCTTAGCTCAGTATAATCATCTGGTGTTGAAAAAAATGAATATTGGATACTTTACCCTTTTTACTTGACCTAAAATTGCCATATCTCCATCCTGAGTATTGCATTTTAGCAAGAGATTGATGCTAGAATATGATGCTAATTGTGAAGAAGTACAGTAGTATGAAAGAGATATAGAGCTATGGTATTGTAAAAAAAAAATTGGGTCAGGTTAAGGTAAAAAGAGATTATGAGAACTCATTATCATATGGGGGTTAAACAATGATGGTAAATTTTCACTTGTGATCAGTCTTTTAATTGATATGGTGATTTTGCTTTGTTTGAGTATGTTTATCATTTGTATTAGGTTTCCATTTATTGCTGCTTAGTTTATTCTTATCTGTTATTAGGATGCAAATCTTTGTGCTAATGGCTTACAGTGGTTCTTTACATGTCATATTCCAAGATTATATTCCATTCCTCTCATTGATTATACATTATAATTTTTAATTACTATCATCATCATCATAACCATCCCAATGCATTTTCCACCATTACCAAAAGGGTAAATGTCTCTTTATGTTTAATATCTTCATGACAATCATCGCAACCTTAATTTCCACTTGTGAGAGGGAGGATGCATGTGTGTACCGTTTATGCCATATTGTATATTCATGATTATACTTTTTACTTATTTCTTGCATGTTCCCTCCCACTTGCATATTTTCCCCTTCTGCTTTACTCCCTTTTCATTTCCTCTTTCTTTTTCTCTCTTCCCCTTCCTCTCGCCACTCTTCTCCTCCTCCCCTTCCTCCTTTCCTCCGCTCTTTGTCAGAGTTGCCTCCTTCCCACACTCCCACATCCTTCTTTCTTCTTTCCCTTCCCCTCTCTCTTGTCCTCCTTCCCCCTTTCTCACATAACCAGTCCTCCCTCGTATCCTCTCCCTCCCTCTTGTCCTCCTTCTCTCACTCATCAGGTCCTTCCTCCTATCCTCTCTCTTCCACTCATCCCACCTCCCTTCCTACTACCCTGAAGCGCAGTCAAACAGTTTTAATTTCGGCCAAGTGCTTGTGAGATCAAACACTGCTCTGATAAGCATCCATTACATTTTAATAATATACTAATATACTTTTTTTTTTTTTTAAATCTTCCTCCCTCCTTCCCTGTGTGTGTGTGTGTGTGTGTGTGTGTGTGTGTGTGTGTGCATATTCGGGATAATGAGGTGACGAAGCATGTCCGTGTCAGTTAGTTTACCTGTATATCTGTATCTTCGTCCATCAGTCTACCTACCTACCACCTGCGCGTACTGTACTAACATTCTCTCTCAGTATACAGGGTTTAATGATCTGTCCTGGTTTATCGAGGCAGAGTAGAGAAATTTGGGGTAATTAGGGGAGCGAGCAATCTATGTCAGCCTGTGTGTGTGTGTGTGTGTAATGCATCTCGGGATTAGGCTATTTAATGTAGACTTGTGGAATGGAAGTGGAGAGGTTGCACGAAAACAACTTGACAAAATTCGGAACAAAGCTGTTAGAATTATTGAAGTTTGTCAAGTTGTTTTAGTGCAACCTCGCCACATCCATTCCACAAGTCTATTAAATAGCCAAACCCTGAGATGCATTTTACACACACTGACAATGATTTTAGGCTTCATGGAGATGACGTGATAGAGATAGAGGGGAGAGCGAAAGTTGAGAGGAACTGAAACAAAAATGCGAGGAATGGAAAGGAGGGAGGGAAGAAGGCGAGGTAAAAGCAGTGCCATATTAATAAAACAATTACCATTCTCTACTTCCTACATATCCCCAAATCAGACATTCAGGTGGATCAAAGGTTTACCCTGCCGCCCACCCACCTCTCTCTCTAAGAAAAAAAAAAAAAAAAATGCAGTTTGTGGAAGCAGTGGTAGAAAATGAAAAAATAAAGCAAAATCTGTGAAAGCGGTGAATAATGAAAATAGTGACGACAGTTAGGGCATGGTTAAGTGATTATAAAGTGAACACGAAGTAAAAGTGGAGAAAATGTAATTAAAATTGGTGAAAAAAGTGGAAAGGAAGTGAAAAGAGTGAAGACAGTGAAAATGAATGCCAACACGGTGAAATCTATGTGAAAGCAGGGTCAATGGTAAAAACAAACTGAAAATGAATAAAGAGGAACGTGAGTGTGAGTTCAGTCAGTACGTTTCCATGTAGCCTACTGTTAATTCCTTTGATAATGAGATCTATGCCTTGTAAAATTACGGATATCTTGCAGTCGAGGCGAGCTGGCATCAGTTTGATTATGAGCATGAGCACAACATCTTGGCTATCATTTCCGTGTTCTGTGGATAAATAATGCTAAGGACTTTCTTCCATCTGTTTAACATATTACGAGCTGTCATACATTAGACAAATTGTTGTTCATACCTGAACAGCGAAAATCCTACAAGTGTAATTTTCCTCAACCGAATAGCTTATTACCTCTTGTTCGTGGTTGTCAGGTTCATGCTTTCTCGGCCACCCATCAGCTGACCCACATGTAAGGCTTATTTGATTTAATATAAGCTGTAAATAATGGAGAGGTTAACACGGGTATGGCAACAGTGACAAGAGGATCGCCATTCAAACGTAGGTCTTGTGGGTATTGTTTTAATTCTGTGTTGCATCTTTTCATTATTATAAGCGAAATCTTTTAGCGCCATCGAAGGAATCTTCAGTATTCCCTGCACAGCATACGTTAAGAGTGAGACGTTGGAATAAGTAATTTCTTTCGTAATTAGCCGAAACCAGCATTCACATTTCGTTGGTAATATGCAATATATATATATATATATATATATATATATATATCTCTGTCTGTAGCTGTCGGTCTCGTGGTCATATTTAGCCTTAGAGGAAGTTTACCACTTTTTAGGCAGCAGTTTCAAGCAACCTGACAACATAGAAGTCCTTTCCGCTAACCAAGGTATCCCGCATGGATGAGTCTCCGTATGGGCCATCACCCTCCTCGAATAATGAGCCGCTTTCAAATTGTCATAACTCTGCATCTAAGTGGGTAGCTTATAAGTTACCTAGACAGGGAGTCGTCGCTATATTCTCAAACAATCCCATGTACTTCTATACTGATTCATTTTACATGAAGATATTAAGTGCGTTTTGGAGTTTACAACACTACGTTTCCCGCATTTTGAAATCTGTGATCCTCCTTATTTCATCCATGCATCTCGTGTTATTTCGTACCCTAACCTTCGACAGATACGGTAAACTCAACGTAAGAGGATGGGCTTGAAGATGATGAGAAGCCGTTGGGTAAAAATGTCAATATGAAGTCAGTCAGTGGTCAATATACGGTATGGTTGAAGTAAGGAGGTGAAGCAGGAAAAGCTGTTTCCCGCTGGCCGGTGGGATGATGTATAGATGCCGAAACTGCGCATTCCTATCGGACCCAATACCCTATTTTAGGGGTCTCAAGACAACACTTACGATAGTCTTTTGTTCATGATCGCTTTCCTGAACCTCCTTTTTTAAACGTTCTCATTTCTTCTATTATCCATAACCGTCACGACATTACTTTTTGAACTGCAGCGGCGGTAACACCCTGTCATGGTTTCTCGGTCACAAGTCGAGAAATTATAGAGTTTTCTTCGAAGCCACATCAACTTCAGCATCACTAATAGACCCCAGCCTGATTGACATTACTTTCGCGTGCTTGAAGTGCGGTGATGATGTGTATATTAAGTTCGTAAGAGTTACGAGTTGAACTGCGACATTTTGTCGGACTGGCCACACATCGTTGAACGCAAACACCTGTCGAGGTTAGTACTGATGACGTTGGGTTAAATTAGGTAAAGTTAGATTAGCTTAATTTTGGTTTGGTTGTTAGGTTAAGTTAAATTGAATTAGATAAGTAAATGAAATTTAATTGCAAACTTTCTATGAGTGCCTTTTATATTACACTGCGATTATAATAATTAGTGTAATAATAATTACAGTATCCCACATTTATCACGACCTCCCGTCATTTGGGGGATTTAATTGTGAAAAAGGGACCTTAAGTAAAGTAGTACAAAATTTAAACTTGCAGACGCACTGAAGAAAGACTTGTGAAGGGGGGGGGGAGGCAAAATATGGTGTTCCCTAGAATTCCTACACAGAGATGATTACCTCTGAATGCCTCTGATTCTCATCCATTGACATATAATTTCATTCATTCCAGTCATTAATTTACAACACCCGTATACTGTAGTTGCTACATGCTTCAGTTAGCCTACCCCATACGACACCCCAGGGCTTGTATTTGCACCGATCCATATTGCTTCTACCTGATGATTTTTACTAAAGCCATCGTAGTGAAGGGGATTATAATATATTTAGTGCCAAATATACCGCTTTTTAATTTGTATAGCTCATTGCTGCATGTAAATTTTGTTAACCATTACTCTCTCTCTCTCTCTCTCTCTCTCTCTCTCTCTCTCTCTCTCTCTCAGATATATATAAACTGTTATGAATATAGTCATATGTGATGATTTATTAGTGGTGTGCCTGTCGAGCCATATTGTTTCTGGATAAGTGGTAGTAGGGACGTCTCATACTTATTCAAGGGGAATAATTAATGCTAATTTTGACCACTGCGCACAAGGAGCCACCAGTCACACACTGGTTCATCATGTTAATTGGAATACACAATATAACTAAAGCTGTCCCAAGGCTCATCACATTAGTAACATTCAGACCCTGCTGTTAAGATATTTTTTCTTAAATGAATGGGCGACACTTGCAATCAGGTGTGTGGATTTTCTTTCCATGATTTGGTTTTCCTGTGTTCATCGTCTGTGGAAAAAAAAAAAAAATAAGGGGTCATATTCATAAATTTTCCTAAATATGTTTTAGAAAAGACTTTGTATATGATTTTTGTTTTCACTCATACCGGTACAAAACACTTTACAACCAAACTGAAATGAACGTACACCAGCGTGAATACCTGTGTGTGTGTGTGTGTGTGTGTGTGTGTGTGTGTGTGTGTGTTGTACTGTCTCTGAAGTTATGTTGACATCCGTGAGCTTTCCTTAAGACTATCAAGGACCCAGGAAATGATCTGCTCTAGAAAATAAAATAGAAAAAAAATTAATTCATGTTATTGATTCCGAAGCCCCGTCATTTTTCACGTTAGTTTGTTTCTACAGCCGATGCCTCTACGTCGGACTCTGGCTTTGGGGAGTTCGTAATACTTTTTCCTTGGCGATTTATTCTGTATGGCCTTCAGTATCTGGTCTGCTTTTGCATCCAGACTGAATATTCTATTATTGTACCGTTCATCTTGATCCCCAGCATAAGATTAATGATAAGGGGAGTATTTACTGTTGTCATTGATATCTAGTATACCATGGCTTTCGTTACATCCATCTGACCTGAACTGATAAATTTATTCAGTCCCATGAATTATTTTACCAGCTTAGGAGAAACTACAACCTGGAGGATTTAAATACAGCCTTCATTAACCCCTTAAATATAAGAAGCCTTTCCTAAGTTGAATTAAAGTCTACAAGTAACAAAACCAAACATTTGTATACGTCACCAAATAGCCTACATATAACTAATACGTCCGCGAGGCTGACTGCTCATTTTTTCCGCTTAAATTAATATTAGTAAGATACGGTAAGATATTCAGATTATTATTAATGGGAAGATCTGACAGTGCTGGTATTTATCTTGAAAGCGTTCGGTATATCATGAGAGAGAGAGAGAGAGAGACGCATTAGTAGCATCGACCAGGAGGCTGCATATTTCACCGATTCGTTCATAACCAGTAAAATAACAAACTCATTTCGTGTGATATAATTATGGTAAATTTATATCAGCCATAATTAGATCCACCGCAAAGTATGATGAACTATACAAATGTCGATTTCACCTGATAGATAAGGAAGGGATGTTGTCGAAGATTCCAAACTACTCTCCTCCGGGATGGTAACGAGCGGATGAACTGTGTCGTTGGTGTTACGCGTGTTCACAGTTGAAGTGCGACTGCGTTCTGTGCAAGGTAGGTTATTAAATTAGGTCAGTGCATGCTTCCAGTCAGGTTGGGCAAATAAGAGTCGCTCTTGTGTAAAAAAAAAAAAAAACGTGGAAAATAGCAAGTAAACAAGTTCAGTGGGTTTCCCGATTTTTTTTAGGTAATCATTGTTACATTTCGCTTGGGCGTCTTACCGTACGTGCAGATGACGGCGTCACATTTTATTTCAGATACGACTTTCAGTGCAGTTAGCTTAATATCGTAATGT